>CAUYUJ010016824.1:65000-92500 GCA_963575745.1 Prorocentrum cordatum | reverse complement strand
GTCGGCCACGCACAGGCAGCTCGCGGTCGGTGAACATCACCCTGAGCATGCCGCCCCCCAAGCGGCAGGGCTGAACCTCGACGGTGTTTGTCGTCTTCGTTCTGTGTTCGTCTTCCCGCGTTTCGCCTTCGATCCGCCTTTCACGCCAAACGACATCGAAACAAAGACGGCCCACGAAATCACCAACTTGCCGTCATTCGGACGTCCATTCCTCGTGTATTGTTCGGTTCCGTGCGTGTTTCTTTTTCGCCAAATGATCGAGGATGGTCCTCGATGGCCGTCGCCGAGAAACAAATGCACACGTCCGAGCGATGCCAAGCCAAAACACCGTTGAGGCCGAGCCCTGCCAGGCGCTGCCCCCCCCCCCCGCGCCCGCCGCCACGAGGGAGCAGCAGGACGCCGCCGAGACGCCGCTGCTGTGCGGCGGGGCCCCGTCTCCACGCCCACCGCCCGAGGGAGCCGCCGCCCCAGGCCCCCCGCGGGCGGTGGATCTGCGGAGACCTCCGAGATTGAAGGGGCCCCAGGACACACAAATACATACACACAAATTACGCTACCGAGGAACCCCACATACTGATTTGTTTAATATTATGTGTTTGCTTGTCATTATCATCTATGCGCAATGCTGCGTTCTAAACCCTCGTCGCGAATCGTCGTCGTACTTGTCGTACTCGTTGTCGTACTCGTCGTACTCGTCGTCGTACTCGTTGCCGCTCTATCGTCTTACTCGTCATCGTACTCGTCGTCGTACCTCGCCGTCGTACTCGTCTTCGCATTCGTCGTCGTGCTCGTCGCACTCGTCGTCGCACTCGTCGTCGTCGCACTCGACGTCGTCGTACTCGTTGTGTTGGTAGTGCTCGTTGTATTCGTCGCCGCACTCGTGGTCGTCGTCGTCCTCCTCCTCCTCCTCCTCCTCGTCCTCCTCCTCCTCGTCCCACCCCATCCTGTCAACTCCTCCGCACTCCTCTCAATTCCTCCGCACTTCCCTCAACTCCTCCGCACTCCTCTCAACTCATCCTCTCATATCCTTCTGTACCAGAGCACGAGAGACCTATGGCGGGCGAGCACGGGACACCCAAAGCGGTCGAGCACGAGAGCGGAGCTGTCCAACGGTCGGACAAGTCAAGTCGGTCCAGCACGAGACACCTACGGCGGTCGAACAAGTCAGATCGATCCAGCACGCCACACCTAAGGCGGTCGAACAAGTCAGGTCGGTCGAGCACGAGACACCTAAGGCGGCCGAGCACGGACAAGCCAGGTCGGCCTCCTGGAGAGGAGGTAGAGGGCAAGGAGGAGGAGGAGGAAGAAGAGGAGAGAAGGGAGGAGGACCATCGTGCATAGCGGCCGAGCTCAGGGACCACCTCCTGCGCCCCCCTCTGGTGTCGAGAAAGTGCCACGCCTGCTGTGCCTGGACGACCGTCGTGCATAGCGGCCGCGCTCAGGGACCACCCCCTGCGCACCCCCTCTGGTGTCGAGAAAGTGCCACGCCTGCTGTGCCTGGACGACCGTCGCGCATAGCGGCCGAGCTCAGGGACCACCCCCTGCGCCCCCCTCTGGTGTCGAGAAAGTGCCACGCCTGCTGTGCCTGGACGACCGTCGTGCATAGCGGCCGCGCTCAGGGACCACCCCCTGCGCACCCCCTCTGGTGTCGAGAAAGTGCCACGCCTGCTATGCCTGGACGACCGTCGTGCATAGCGCCGCGCTCAGGGACCACCCCCTGCGCACCCCCTCTGGTGTCGAGAAAGTGCCACGCCTGCTATGCCTGGACGACCGGCGCGTATAGCGCCGCGCTCGGGGCTGTGCGTAGATGTGTGCGCAGCTGCCACGCCTGCTATGCCTGCGACCGGTATGCGTGTGCGCGCGCCACGCCTGCTACGACATAGTCTGCGCACCCCCTCTGGTGTCGAGAAAGTGCCACGCCTGCTATGCCTGGACGACCGGCGCGTATAGCAGCCGCGCTCAGGGACCAACCCCCTGGTGTCGAGAAAGTGCCACGCCTGCTATGCCTGGACGACCGGCGCGTATAGTCGACCACCCCCTGCGCACCCCCTGGTGTCGAGAAAGTGCCACGCCTGCTATGCCTGGACGACCGGCGCGTATAGCAGCCGCGCTCAGGGACCACCCCCTGCGCACCCCCTATGGTGTCGAGAAAGTGCCACGCCTGCTATGCCTGGACGACCGGCGCGTATAGAGACCGCAGCGAGAGACCACCCCCTGCGCACCCCCTATGGTGTCGAGAAAGTGCCACGCCTGCTATGCCTGGACGACCGGCGCGTATAGAGACCGCAGCGAGAGACCACCCCCTGCGCACCCCCTATGGTGTCGAGAAAGTGCCACGCCTGCTATGCCTGGACGACCGGCGCGTATAGAGACCGCAGCGAGAGACCACCCCCTGCGCACCCCCTATGGTGTCGAGAAAGTGCCACGCCTGCTATGCGCTATGGACCACGCCTGCTATGCCGGACGACCGGCGCGTATAGAGACCGCAGCGAGAGACCACCCCCTGCGCACCCCCTATGGTGTCGAGAAAGTGCCACGCCTGCTATGCCTGGACGACCGGCGCGTATAGAGACCGCAGCGAGAGACCACCCCCTGCGCACCCCTTATGGTGTCGAGAAAGTGCCACGCCTGCTATGCCTGGACGACCGGCGCGTATAGAGACCGCAGCGAGAGACCACCCCCTGCGCACCCCCTATGGTGTCGAGAAAGTGCCACGCCTGCTATGCCTGGACGACCGGCGCGTACAGAGACCGCAGCGAGAAACCACCCCCTGCGCACCTCCTATGGTGTCGAGAAAGTGCCACGCCTGCTATACCAGGACGACTGGGGCCACGCCTGCTATAGCAGGACGACTGGGGCGTATAGAGACCGCAGCGAGAGACCACCCCCTGCGCACCCCCTATGGTGTCGAGAAAGTGCCACGCCTGCTATGCCAGGACTGGTGTCGTCTTGTGTGTGCGAGTGTGTGCATGCGTGCGGCTGTATGTAGACGCGTGTCGCCGAGACGTGCTGTGCTGTGCTCTGCTGAGCTGTGCTGTGCTGTCCTATGCTGTGCTGCGGTCTGCTGTGCTGTGCTGCGCTGTGCTGAGGAGGAGGAGGAGGAGGAGGAGGAGGGGAGGAGGGCGGGTGTGGGGGAGACGCGGGCGCGGCGCGGCAGGGAAGAAAACCAGAACCCCACGAAGCATGTGGGGAATAAAAATACTCCCCATATCCCATATTTTCTGGGTTTCTGTCTTTCCCCCCACTTGCCATATGTTCCCATATTTTCTGAGGAATCGAAGATTCATTGTGTCTGTGTTTTTTCCTCTCCTGAAAAATGGGGTCGGGGTAGAAGGGGTCGGAGCATCGCGCCGCATCGCCCATACAGTCGGCCTTGATTGGACAGGACACGCGAGAGGACACATGACCCTTCCGAGGGCCACACCGCCATAAGGGCCATAGGAAAGTAAGAAGGTACGTGTCGCGAGGCACAGGACACAAGGGTACCCTTGAGCTGGCAGGGTCGACCTACTAATCCGGGCCGACTGTACATCGGCGATGCGCCAGCGATGCATCGTCGACGTCGGCGAGGCACCGGCGACGTCGACGTGAATCAAATGGGGCTGCGCATGGAGCCGCATCGCCGAGGCATCGGGGATGCGGCGCGACGCTCCGACCCCATCTGCTCCGACCCCATCCAGGAGGCCTAGACATATCCACCGCCTGGGGAACCGACGTCCTGGGACCCCAGCGGGGGCGGTGGATATGGATACCCAACGGTCGGAAGAAGAAAGTAGAACCATGAAGTATGAAGGCGTTGAAAGTGTCCACCCGCCCCCGAAAAAGGAGGGACGAGGGAAAACCACTCGACTCTTGAAGTAGGAAGGCGCCTAAAGTAGATGGGAATCAGGGAATCCTGAAATACCTACTTTCAACGACGATGGATACATGCCTGCCCCAAGGGCACCGAACACACAACTAAATATGTGTGTATGTATATATAAAAATACATGTATTTGTAAATCGATAGGCATATTTACATATACAGTTTCATATATGCATATCTGGATATAGTCCATTCAAGATCCCCTCACGCGATTTTCTTAGTATCCACGTTTTCGTGCGGTTCCTAGAAGACCCGTCTGTTTTGCAAATTCCATGAACCTTGAGGGGACAGCCTCCGTCTCCAAGAAGACACCCTGTACTCAACATCTCCCGTCTCCAAGACACATCTCCATACTCAACAAATTCCCGGTGCAGGAGAGAATCCATAAAGAGTCGATTCAAATCCCGATCCGCAGGCCCGCCGCCCGCCCGCCCACTCGCCTGCCCGCCCGCCCGCCCGCCTTCCGTGTAGCACGCACCACCCTGTACTCAACAGCCTCCGTATTTAAGACAGCACATTGCACTCAACAAACCCAGTCTCCAAGACAACACCCAGTACTCAACAGTCTTCCGCAGCAAGAGAGAATACTTAAGGAGTCGAGTCAAATCCCAACCCGACCGCCGCCCGCCCGCCCGCCCGGCCGCCCGCCACCCGCCCGCCCTCCCGCCTCTCCGTTCACCATCTCATTATCTCCCTCTCTGTCCAGCTCACCCGCCCCATCCGCGTAAGACGAGACTCCCGCCTTGGGACAACACATCGGGGGATCTTGAATGGACTTTACTGATGTGAATATATATATATATATATATATATATACATACATATACATATATATATATACACACATATATATATATACTCACACACACACATAACACGATTCCTCTTCCTATATCTTTATCAGCCCGGGCGGGGGGAAAACCCGTCCCCCCCGCCCCCAAAACCGGACTCCGGGGATCTGGGGCTTTGGGACCCTCAAGACGGGCCTCGAAGCGGCCACCGGGCCTCACATGGCGTTTTGCCAAACCTTCCCAGCACACCTAGGGCGATCAGGGGGGTCATCGGAGACGTCCCAGAGACCCCGCAAGACAGCACAAGAGCGCTCCAAGAGTGACCGACGTGACCTCAAGATGGGCCAAAAGGCCTCCAGGACGGCCCCAAAGAGGCCTCCATGAGCACTCCCAAGAAGGCCCCCCGAGGCAAAAATCATTGATTTTCTGTGGGTTTTTGGTGAATTTTAGGGTTCTCCTCTTTTCGGCTTCCCGACGCTCCAAGACGGCGGTCTCCTGGGCGTCCGAAGCCGCCTGGGAAGGTTCCCAAATCGCCCCACAACCATCCGCAAGGGCTTCCAAGCAGTCCAAGAAAGCCCCAAAACAGCACAACACGGGTCCAAGATGGCCCTCAGAGAGCCCCATGGCGGCCCAAGATGCCCCAAACACACCCTCCGAAGAATTCCAAATCGTGTTTCGGTCGTTCAGGGAGACCGCGGTTGGAGGCAGGGTGGCCCGAGGAAGTCCCCGGACGCCCCTAGAATACGCCCAGGAGGTCTCCAGAAGGCCTTAAGAAAGCCTGAAACAACTTTTTTGGAGCCCCTAGAGGCTCTCCAAGGAGGAGCCTCCGCAAAAAAGAGCTGAGGAGGATGGGGAGAATGCGCAAGATATGACGATAATAAGGAAAGAGAAGCATGGAGGAAGGATAACGAATAACACTGTCCTAGCGGCGATGCCGGAAAAGGCAACCAGGAGTTATCGCTAGACTGTCGGCCTGACCTTCCTGCTATTTCGCCTGCACACAAAACTTCAAGGACCAAGGTGCATGGCGCGTAGCGCCAATGCAGTCTTGTGAATGTATATATATACATATATACATATATACATATATATATATATACATACATACATACATACATACATATATGTATATAAGTATATTATACATGTATACATATACATATACATATACATATACCTCTGCATCTTCATCTACATCTACATATACATATACATGTAACACAATTGCCGTCTCCACCGCCTGCCGAGGTCTCCGACGATCGATCCCCAAAGGGGCACGGTGGTCGTCTACAGAGCTCCCTCCTCGGACCGCTGACACCCCGCGGAGTGGACATACCGTCGGGGCTCGGCCACGAGAAACCTCCGCGAGAAACCCAGCCCTGAAACCCGAGGACGCCCAGTGGTTCTCAGGCACGCAAGCGCCACGCTTGCCATCGCGACTCCATCGGAATCCAAGAAAGCCAGGGTACCCTCAAGTCGGGCCTGTCCCCCTACAGAGGGATTTTCGATGAAAACAATGAAAAATACCCCAAACATAATCAAACAAAAATTCCAAAAATAGTCTGGAGACTATTTGTTGAGTATGTTTTGACCTTTTGGGTGTACTTAGGGGTATTTTCTATTTTTCGTCGAAAATCCCCCTGTAGGGGGACACGCCCGACTTAGGGGTACCCTGGAGGGAAGCTGATGGTTTCTTGGAAGGGGCCCCCACTGTTCCGCTCGAAGAGCTGCCCAGGCCCATCCCTCCGACGGCCGAGCCTCGGGACGATCCGAGGAGCCGAGCTCTCTCTCTACACCGACGCCTTCCTCCGGCCCCGCACTGGGGAACTCGCACAGGAGGGCGGATCCGGGTGTGTACGGGATCCTGGCGGGATTCCTGGGGAAACGGGAGAGACAGTATACACCACACCGCCCCGACGTCGTCCCCGACCCTCAAAAAAGGTCCTGGGAATGAAAACCAGCCCGCCACTGGTAATGTTTAAGCTCCAGTTTCCGATCTCTGCAAAAGATATGACACTCCCTCGACCTCTCCTCGCGAGCGCCCTGGCCAAGGAGGTGTCGAGGCGACTGCAACCGTGGTGGAGGGTAGTCTCCAAGACGAGCTGCGGTACCGGCACGCCGCTCCCGCGTGAATGTTGCATATTCGGGGATCCTTGTCTGCCCCGTCGCGTCCATTATCCGCGTCGAAACCATGTCGGACTCGTCGAGCCCGCATCGAATGCACGTCGAATCCGCGACGAATCCGCGACAATTCCGCGTCGAGTTCGCATCGAGCCCGCGTTCAGCACAAGAAACGACACGAATTCTGGGAACGGGCGAGACCCCCCAAAGATGCAACGTAACCCCCGCTGCGCGTCGGTATCGCCCCCGCGCGCGGCTCACTGCTTCTTCTTCTTCTCCAGCTTCCTCTTGTAAAATGTGAGCTCGTCGCCCTCGAGGACATAGCCGTCGCAACGGCCACTCTGCCCCGGGCGGGAGGCGATGCAGGCGAGCAACCGACCGCTCTGGAACTGGTCCTCGACGCCCGGATCGAGCTTCTGCTTGGAGGCCAGGTACTTCTGCTTCGCCATGACGTGGTGGCTCCTCTTGACCTCCTCCTCGCCCTCCTTCTTGACGGGGGCGCCCTCGTCGGAGGGCAAGGTTGAGACGACGGCGGATTTCCCGCCGAGGCCAGATCTGCCCAAAGTCGGACCCCAGACTCTTCCCAAGATCCACCCTGGCCCGTTTGCAGACGCGGATGCAGCCGTGGCGAGGAGAAACGCCAGGGGGGGCCGCTGTTGCCTCACCTCGACCCCCCTCCGACCTTGATCTTCTTCCCAAGGTCGACGCCGTACTTCTTGAGGTAATACTGCTTGAAGGGCTGCGCGTCGATCTGCACAATGGCGTTCTTCACGAGGGTCTTCGTTCGCACCAATTCGTTGCTGCTGGCGTTGTAGACAACGTCCAAGACGCGCACCGGTTGGGAGGGTCGGGTGGCACGCATACGTACGGCCATTCTGCTACCACGAGGAACGCGGAAGGAAAGACGGAACCGAAACACAACACAGCAAACGGCACGGCAGGGAACACACACGACACCAGAAGACAGCCACAACACAGCAGAGCACAGGCAAACGAAAAAACATGACCCCCCCGCGTGGGGACGCAGCAGCACGGCAGGTCTTCCCCGCTGTTCTGGGCCGGCCGCCGCTGGGCCTCGGGTTATGTCGAGCGTGTCCCCCTACAGGGGGATTGTCGAAGAAAAATTGCAAAAAATACGCAAAAAAGGTAAAAACAGATTCAAACAATAGTCCCCCTCTATTTTTTGGACTATTTTTTGACTAGTTTCGAGGTGTGTATGTCCCTTGAAAATGGAAGCGGCAAATAAAAGACGACCGGAAACGGCAAAAAAAACGGCTCCAGGATTGGAACCGGAGCCGGAACCGGTCAAAGAACGGCGACGGAACCGGTAAAACAACGGCGTCGGAACCGGCAACAAAAACGGCAGGACGGAACCAGTTGAAAAACGGCCCTGTCGTTTCCAGGGCCCACTAAGTCGGTATTTGCGGAGACTTTCCAGAAGTTGTCTCCTACAGTGGAGACCCATGCCAAGGAACGCCCTGCTTGCCTCCAGGGTGCCCCCCTTTTTCTTGGGTTTCGATGATTTTGCGATGGCGAGCGCGACGTTCCCACGCCAAATATCAGCGGGCGTCATGGGGTCTCAGGCTGGGGTTTCGTGTGCAGGGTGTGTTGTGGACTGGCCTCCTCTCGAACGCATCCCCACCTCTCGGGAGCTCCGCGCGGTCCGTCGGGGCCCCCAGGTGGGGCCGCCGGGCTCCGCGGCCCGGGCCTGCCGCGCCCTGCCCCCGCTCCAGGCTCGAGCCTCGCGCGCTCCAGCCCTGCGTTCGATCGCCCTCCTGCTTTTGCAACGACATCCGTCGCCCACGATATATATATATATATATATATATATAGGAGAGAGAGAGAGAGAGAGAGAGCGTGATCCACCGCCGCTCTACTGTGGGAAATTGCCCCCCCCCCCCCCCTCCGAAAATCCCCCCCCCTGCTGGACCCCCCCCCCCTCCCCAGACAAAACCCCCTCTACCGGTTCGAACCCCTCTCCCCCCCCCCCCCCTCCGGAAAAAACCGGGGGGGGGTCACTACCGGTTCGACCCCCCCCCTCGAAAACCGGAGGAGGATCACTACCAGTTCGACCCCCCCCTCACACCGGTCCGCATGACATCTCCCACTGTTGTTCCCAGCACCACTGTCCTCACCACCACTGTCCCCACTGGTTCCACCACCGTCCCTACTGTCCCCACCAGTGCCCCCACCACTGTCGCACTGTCCCCACTGTTCCCACCACTGTTCCCACCACTGTTCCCACCACTGTTCCCACCACTGTTCCCACCACGATTCCACTCTCCCCACTGTCTCCACGGACCCAACCACTGCCCGACTATCCCCACTGTCCCCACTGTCCCACTGACTCCTCCGCTGTCCCACTGAGCTGTCCCACTGTTCCCACCACTGTTCCCACTGTCCCCGCCAATGTCCCCACTGTTGTACCTCTGTCCCATTGTCCCACCGCCGTCCTCGCCACCGCCTTCACCACTGTCCCCACCACCATTGTACCCTCCATTGTCCCACTGTTTCCACCTCATTCCCAGTCCCCACACCACTGTCCCCACCACCACCGTCCCCACCACTGTCCACTGTCCCCCCCGTTCCCACCATTGTCCCCACCACTGTCCCCACCACTACCGTCCCCACCACTGTCCCACTGTCCCAGTGTCCCCACCTCTGTCCCGCTGTCCCCTCACCACTGTCCCCACCAACACCGTCCCCACCACCACTGTCCGCACCCCCACTCGGTTTTCGAGGGGGGGGGGGGTTCGAACTGGTAGTGACCCCCCCCGGTTTTCGAGGGGGGGGGGGGTCGAACCGGTAGTGACCCCCCCCTTTTCATGATGAACTGGGGGGGGGGGGGAGGGGTTCGAACCGGTAGTGACCCCCCCCGGTTTTCCGGAGTGGGGGGGCGGGGGAGGGGTTCGAACCGGTAGTGACCCCCCCCGGTTTTCCGCCAGCAGCGGTAGAACACGCTCTTTCATATATACATATATATATATATATATATATATGTGTGTGGTCCTGCCTTCGCCTTCCGACTTGAACGGGTCCGTCTCCCATGTCCTACTAGTCCTACGTTTGTCTTCCTACCTCAATGGTTCAGTCTCCCATGTTCTGGTTCTACGTTCAGCTTCCTACTTTGATTGTGGAAGTCCGCGCGAGGGGGGGGCGCCCCAAATCGATTACTTCACCAAGCCCGAAGCGCGTGGTCTGAATTCCTGCGGAGCCGTGGAGCATGTAGAAATACATGCGACTCGCGCCCCCGAGGCAATATTCCTTGTAAGTTACACAAGTGTTCGCGCCCCCGAGGCCTCGACCCCTTGTAAATTGCACCGTGGTTGCGCCCTCGAAACCATGAACCTTCGTAATTTACGCAGTGGTCGCGTCCTCGAGACCATGAACTGTTTTTCATCATACAATAATCGTATCCACCGAGTCCACGACCCCATGCAAAGTATGCCATCGTCGCGCCCCCCAGCTCACGACCCCTTGTATATTACATAATGATCGCGTCTCCGAGGCCACGACCCTCTGTAAAATTATACAATACCCGCGTTCCTGATGCCAGAGAGAGCGTGATCCACCACCGCTTAATGTGGAAAAACTGCCCCCCTCCGAAAATCCCCCCCCCCTCCTGAACCCCCCCTCCCTCCCCTCCCCCCCCCCCGGCAAAACCCCCCCTTCCCCTAACCCTCCCCCGCCCCCCTCCCCCTCGAAAGCCGAGGGGGTCACTACCGGTTCGAACCCCCCCCCCCCTCGAAAACCGGAGGGGGGTCACTACCGGTTCGAACCCCCCCCCCCCCACTCACCGCCAGCAAACGACTCCCGGTCCCTACCACCGTCCGCATCACATCCCCCACTGTTGTTCCCAGCACCACTGTCCTCACCACCACTGTCCCCACTGGTTCCACCACCGTCCCTACTGTCCCCACCAGTGCCCCCACCACTGTCGCACTGTCCCCACTGTCCCCACCACTGTTCCCACCACGGTTCCACTCTCCCCACTTTCTCCACGGCCCCAACCACTGCCCGACTATCCCCACTGTCCCCACTGTCCCACTGACTCCTCCGCTGTCCCACTGAGCTGTCCCACTGTTCCCACCACTGTCC
Source organism: Prorocentrum cordatum (assembly GCA_963575745.1). NCBI lineage: Eukaryota > Dinophyceae > Prorocentrales > Prorocentraceae > Prorocentrum > Prorocentrum cordatum. The sequence goes on along the minus strand of CAUYUJ010016824.1, from coordinate 81,625 downwards.
CCACTGTCCCCACCACTGTCCCCACTGTACCTCTGTCCCATTGTCCCACCGCCGTCCTCGCCACCGCCTTCACCACTGTCCCCACCACCACTGTACCCTCCACTGTCCCACTGTTTCCACCTCATTCCCACTGTCCCCACACCACTGTCCCCACCACCACCGTCCCCACCACTGTCCACTGTCCCCACTGTTCCCACCATTGTCCTCACCACTGTCCCCACCACTACCGTCCCCACCACTGTCCCACTGTCCCCACCACTGTCCCGCTGTCCCCTCACCACTGTCCCCACCACCACCGTCCCCACCACTGTCCGCACCCCCACTCGGTTTTCGAGGGGGGGGGGGGGGTTCGAACCGGTAGTGACCCCCCCCGGTTTCCGAAGGGGGGTGGGTGGGTTCGAACCGGTAGTGACCCCCCCCTTTTCATAATGAATTGGGGGGGGGGAGAGGTTCGAACCGGTAAACACCCCCCCGGTTTTTCGGAGGGGGGGGGGGGGAGGGGTTCGAACTGGTAGTGACCCCCCCCGGTTTTCCGCCAGCAGCGGTAGAACACGCTCTTTCTGATGCCACGATCCCTTGTAGATTGCGGCTGCTCTGCGTCCGAGATGCCGTCAAATATAAAAGAATCGCGTCTTCGAAACCATACGCCTTACTACATTACGCGATGTTTGCGTCACCGAGACCACTGCGCACATCGATTCGGCAGATTTGGATTCAGGCTTCCTAGAAATACCTACTTTCAACGACCGACGGGTACTTCTTCCAAGGCGCGCCCCGACCAAAATGCCGCGCCGAATCCAGCCGTGGCGAAGATGGCCCCGCAAGAAGCCCCCCGAAAAGGTGAACCGAGGGAAGGTGTCGGCATCGATCCGGGATCCTCCTCCATCTCCCGAACCTTCGAGTAGGGGATCGACTACAGAAGACACTTACCCCCAGAAGCGGCTTCTTCGTCGGACTCCATGAGAAATGCGTCGAATGTTCGTAGATCTGCGAGCATTCCACGTATAGCTCGACGGGAAAATCAACTTTGGGGTGAATCAGTTCTGTAGTCGATCCCCTACTCGAAGCCTGTCCTGGAGCGCGTTGCGACCAGAATCTCGACGCAGATCCGGCCTCCGAGCGGCGAGGGCGCTCCGCGGCACCTGCCGAGAGAGACACGCACCCTGGATGCACAGGAAGCGCAATGTCCCAACACGCAACATAGGCACCCTCAGACCACCATGTGCCTGGCCAAGACGATCTCGGCCCGAGGATGGTGCATACAGTCGACCCGTGTAAAAAGGACGCACGACCAGGATGCAAGACCTTAGAAGACCATATCGACACTTCGCTGGCTGCGGCCAGCGAAAGCGGCCAAGGATGGGCCTAAAGGGCAGGATGGAAGAGGAACCTTGGGAAGGTTGTTTATCCTTACTACGTGGGTTGACTGTAGGGTCCCTGGGAGAGTGTATGCACCATCCTTGGGCCCATGAAGGCCCTGGACAGGAACGGTGGTGCACAGGCGCCTTCGGCGGACAAGACGGCAACTCCTCCCCTCTGACGCTGTATCTTGTTTCATGACGTGGGCCCCTGAGCATCTCGACTACTTCCGCGAGGCAAACGTTTGGGCCCCGACTCTTGTGTTTGTTGATCAATCCAGGGCCCGACGACCCCAACTGCCAAAACACATAAACAAATGTGTTGTCAGATATAGTTGTTGGGGGCCTTCCTGTGGCCTCTCGCTCAACTCATGCGTTGGTGCTACGTCGAGCTTGAGTCGAGCTAGTGTCGAACCAGAGTAAGATCGGATGCGAACTAGAGCCGAACAGATCAGTCAGGTGGGCCCCAGGAAAGTCCCCAACACGAGCACCGATCTGTTTGCTTGGCGACACCCACGCCCGAGGGCGAGTCTTTTTTTGTCGAACCGTTTCTTTGTGCGATTGTTTGGGACGGTTGCAGTTCACATGTTTTGTAATATGTTATGTATTGTGTTCATGGCATTGGTTTTTCAATGCGTCCTTCTTTTCGCCTTTCTGACACGATGCCTTGTTCTTTCCAACTGTCGTTATGTTTCTGAAGTTTGGACGATGTATATCAAAAAACTGAACCTAAACGGTGTTGTTCGTTTTCGTTATGGTTTCGGTTTCCCTAGTTTTGTCTTCAATCCGCCTTTACAACAAAACGACATCGAAACGAAAACGGCCTACGACATCGCCAAAAAACCGTTTGGTTTAGCTCCAGCCCTGATCAAAGATAAAGGCGACCTTCTTGGTGGAGTTCTCGGTGCCCCACGCGAAGTTGCCGCTGTCCAGGCGGAGGGCGCGGTACTTCATGTTGCCGCCGCGGCCGCGTACGGGGCGGACGCGCTTGGAACCTCCCGTGGAAGTCGGGCCTGTCCCCCTACGGGGGGATTTTGGACGAACAATGAAAGTAGCCAACAAAAATACCATATTATCCCAGCGTGACCCTACCTAGGAGTTGGAGCCCCTAGGAAAGCAGCATTTGTAGCAACGGTAAATCTAAGCTGAAGCTACGCTGAAGCTAAGCTAAAGCTAACGCTAAGCTAAAACTAAGCTAAAGCTAAGCTAAAGCTAAACTGAAGCTACGTTAAAGCTAAGCTAAATCTAAGTTAAAGCTACGCTAAAGCTAAGCTAAACCTACGCTGAAGCTACGCTGAAGCTAAGCTGAAGCTAAACTACACCAAAGCTAACCTTAAGCGGACGCTACGTTAAAGCTAAGCTAAAGCTAAGCTAACGCTAAGCTAAATCTAAGCTAACGCTAAGCTAACGCTAAGCTAAAACTAAGCTAAAGCTAAGCTAACGCTAAGCTAACGCTAAGCTAACGCTAAACTAAATCTAAGCTAATTCTTAGCTAAATATAAGCTAAAGCTAAGCTGAACATGAGCTAAATCTAAGCTAGATCTAAGCTAAAGCTAAGCTAAGCTAAGCTAAACAAAGCTAAGTTAAGCTAAGCTGCAGCTAAGCGAAGCTAAGATGAAGCTAAGCTGAGCTAAGCTAAGCTAAGCTGAGATGAGATAAGCAACGCTAAGCTAAGGGGACGTAACTGGGGGAACCGTTTGGCGGATACTGGGGGAACCGCCCGGGGCGGGTTACACTGCCCGGCCCTTTAAGCTTACCGAGTAAGAACCCTTCTAGGCAGCGCCTAGGTAGGGAAAAATACGCAATCATTGCGAACAAAAACAAAGAAGAAACAAGAAATCGTCCTCCTGTATCGGCGGTGGACAAGCCTCCCTTTAATAAACCTCCCCTTAGTGAAAACGGCCTGGGACCGAAACCTGCGGACCTGGACCCGCAAAAATGACGGCCGCGACGCCCTCTCGCGAACCGAAAACGGCCAATTCCTCAATCGACGTGACAGGGTAGGAGGTCTATCAACCTCCGACTGTGGAGGGACAGGCCCGACTTAACCTCCAGTGGGGCATCGTACCACCGCTCCGCCCGCCGACCCGGAGCTCCCGTTGCATCCTCGGTGAGCATCGCTTCGCCGATCCCCGTCCCAAGCGGCGCCTGGCCGAGTCACCCCTCCTAGATGGGGGTATGTTTTGGATTGACCTCCGTGGTTCTTGCCGACCACGGAATGACAGTCACTGCCTTGGTCAAGACCGCCATCTCCCGAGGCCACACATGTATACACACAAACAAATACACACAAACCCTAAACCCGTCTGGCGCAGAGTCGAGCGCCCACAACAGCCATCTGCACGGTTCTCGGGAGGATGAGTGTACAAGCAGGCAGACTTGCACCAGAACGTGGAGAACGAATGTCTGACAAGGTCATAGGCCGTCCCCTTGGGGTTTCGAGGGGCATATCCCCAACTGGGGGGGTAATTTGGTGGGGGTCTCGAAAAAATATGGGGATGGGGATGGGGATCGGTGAAACGATGCCGACCTGGGCGACCTTGACTGTCCCGTCGCGGCGCTCTCCGCGTCGGATCCGTACCGAACCCACGCCGAACTCCTCGTCGGATCCGTGTCGGCTCCGTGTCGCACTTGCGTCGAACCCACGCCAGATCCGCGTCGCGTCCGCGTGGAGCCCGCGTCGGGCCCAGGCAAAAATACAAGTTTGGGGGGCAGGCGAAGTCCCCCGAAGATGCGACGCCAGTCGACGGGGCGCTGCTGCCGGCAATTCGACGAGAACGGTGGGACTCTGGCTCTCGGACACACAGCTCGGGTTGCTGGCGGCCGCTCGGGACGATCCGGGCCCGCCCGGAGCGCTCTCGGCGAGGCGCGAACGGCTGCTGGAGAGCGCCCCGACACTGGACGATTGCCGAGGACCGACGAGCACGTCCGAAATTCTGGAACAGCGGAGCCGAGAGCCTGGAACGATGGGAAACGTCAGGGGGACGATGATGACGCTGCTGCTGATGATGCTGCTGCTGATGCCACTGACGATAATGACGATGATGATGATGATGATGATGATGATGATGATGATGATGATGGTGATGATGATGATGATGATGATGATGATGATGATGATGATGATGGCTATGAGGATGATGATGATGACTATGAGGATGATGATGACGAGGAAAATGAGGATGAGGATATTGATGATGATCATGCTGATAACGACGATGATGATGACGATGACTAGTATGATGATGAGTATGATGATGATGATGATGATGAGCATCACCATCAGCATCCGCATCCGCATCATCAGCTCACAGGGGGGAAGCATCGACCACGAATCGGCAACCCCCCCGACCTTGGCCTGATCATCATATTCTGGCCTCCTCGCAGCTCAACCCTCAGTGGCGTCACGCCGCTGCTCGCGCGCGGCCTCGATGATGGCCTCCGCGGCCCGCCACCGGGCAGCAACCTCGGCAGCGGGGTCTGCGGCGCCTTCTGGGAGCTCGCCCGTCCACCCCCGGAAAACCTGCTGAGGGGCCCGAGCGACCCCAGAGCGCGACTACTGGCCAAGCCGGCCTCCGACGCCGAGGCGCGCCGCGCGCTCCCCGGGCGGGGAGCGGGCTCTCCGGCCCCTCTCGGCGCTCCCGTGGGCCACGGGGGGGGGGCGGTGCCCCTGACCCTCCAGGAGGGTCAACAAAAACAGCACCAGGGCGTCATATGGGGCGCGCAGAGACATGCTAGTGCTAGAGGTCTTCCTTGGAGGCGCGCGTCCGGCCCGAGGATATAGTATGCCCATCTTGCAGTATATCGTTTCAAGAGCGGTGCGGCCAGAAAGCGCCCGCCACGACACATCTACTATCAGATTCCTCGGTGCGCGCGTCGCCCCTGGGGTGGCGACGCACATCTAGTATAAGTATGTTGGGGTGACGCCGATCCGAAGTCCTCTCGAGGTTTGAGGCAGTCCAGAGAGATCTGTAGGTCTGGAGTGCTATGTTCGAGCGCTCTGGAAACGCAGGTGCATCCTCCCCTGAGTTTATCCCCTGGTGGGGTTGCCCCAGACTTGTTCCTCCACCTCGGGTCGTCGTCGTGTTCGTCGCGGCGGAAGGCGAATCTTTGTTTTTTTTGTTTGGGGGGAGGGTTCTGGCCCCCCCGGAGAACTTCTCGCCGCCACGGCTAGATCCGCGTCGGAATCCTGACCATATGCATCTGGAGAGGTCCATGGAGAAATGAATAATACAGATCTCTCACAGCTTGACAAACTCAAGCCATGTGTATTTCACAATTTTCGGCACGCGAAAGGCGGTTTCAGGCCACGGGGCCATCAAAGACGACCCGGGACCAAGCGGTAAGTCGTAAGTGTTCGAAAGCGCCGGGAACCCTGTATTGAAAAGTAAGGCTATCGGATTCGTGGGCTGCTGCTCCGACTCCGAAACCGCGAGGCGTCGCGAAGAGATCTTGATGGTAAGCAGAGCCCGTTTGAAATTAATTCGCGACAACGCCCGCGACTGGCCTCGGCCCCCCCTGGGTCACGTCACGATTCGCACTGGCGCCGTGCGGGAATTCCTGAGCATCCCCAGACGGCGCTGGCGCGAGTCGTGACGTGACTGGCCTGCTCCAACTCCCCTGGTCACGCCCGGTATCGCCAGGGGAATGAAGACATGTCTCCGAATCCTCTTGAATGAGTCCTCAAGGAGCTCGGGGATCCACTGACACGGGTCAATCCAGACCCGGATCAGCCAGGCCTTGCAGTATTCTGCAAGATTCTGCAAGATCCCGCAGGAGCCTGCGACCAAGCCCGGGCCGATGCACCCCTGGCTCTGCAAGATCCAGCAAAAATCCGGCGCTCAGACTGACTTCCCGTTTGCATTAACCCCCGTCTTTCGAATACCGACATGGGGAAATCAAAAGGTACCAATACCGCTACTCCCAGAACCACTCCCAGGGTGCGTTCTAACCAGAATTTCGAGGCGAATCCAACGGTGGCGACGAAACCCACCCAGGAGGCCGAAAAAGGAGAGAACGGGTGAATTGTAGCGGTATCGGCATCGTTTCCTCCTCTGACGAGGAGCCCGTAAGAAGCGTGCAGAGATGATGATCTCGCCCGATGGCTTCTTCTCGAGCCATATGAGCTTTGGCGGGAACGCCCCGCTCCTCACAGTCCAGCCCTGCACGGGCCTTGCACAGAGGGCCTCTTCGGGCCCAATTCTAGCTCTAGGGCCTCCACGGGCCCGCCGCTCGCGCCAGGGCCTCTTCGGGCCTTGGCCTACGCTCTGGGCGCCTCGGGAGGGGCCGTGCGCTCACTGACGCCTGCACGCCCCCACGGCGCCTCGTCGAGGCACATCACCTCGTTCACCTTGCCATAGGCCGCAAGCTCGTACTCACCCGTGGCTCGCCTCGGGCAGCACCATGAACCTCGGCGTCCCGTACTTCCACTTGTATGTGCACGGCGATTGACTCGCCTTCTCCGCTGTCATCGGCTTGTCCGTGAACCTTACCTTGTTGATCAGCTCCTTGCTCCGAATCGGGGTATCCGTAAGCTTGACCAGACTCGGCTGCATGGAGCTCCTCATCGTCGTCCACTCCTCGCGGCTCCAGCACCCAAGCAGTGCACCTGCCGCGAAGGTCATCATCAGCACGCTCAGGATGATCAGTGTCAGATGGTCATCGATCCAGTCCTGCAGCTTTGTCGCCTCCCACGGGGCAACAGCACTCTGGTCGAGCTCTCGCACTGCACATTCGCTTGATGTCGTCGCACCACCGATCACTCCTTGCGCGAGTAGCGTCGCCAGCAACCCTTGCTTAGCCCAGGCGCTCGTTGTCACCGAGCATGCCTCCAGCTCCTTGTGCTTATCCATCTCGCTGCAGTCGATGATGCCAGCGAACTCCCGCAAGTACTCGAACCGCTCTGTGGTGTGAGCCTTGGCGCCCAAGTCGGCCACGTTCTTGGTTCCGCTCTCCCTCCTGATGTTCAGTCCGTGAACCTTCCGCTCCTGCTGGGCCCACAGCGCCCGCGCGTCCAGGTGCTTCACCTTGCCGACGCCCTCGCGGTTGATCATCGCCTTCGCGGCGCTGCTGTCGATCCCGAGCTCCCAGGTCACCTTGTAGCCCAACCACTCCAGCATGTTCTTCACCAGCTTGCCGTCCATCACCACCGAGGTCGCGCCGTAGAACTCCGCCTCGCCTGAGGATGTACTCTGAACTCCTCGCCCCCCCGCAAACGCTGCGAAGTGCACCCCGTCCAGCTTTGCGATCCCAGAGGTCATCGCACGCCTCGTCCCCCTGCACGTCGCAAAGCCCGCGTCCGTGAACAACTGCAGCTTCACCTCTCCAAGCTTGCTCCCAGTTGGCTTCTCCAAAAACACTCCGAACGTCTTTGTCCCCTTCAAGTACCTCACCAGCTTCACCAAGCGCTTCCTGTCAAACTCCGTCGGCTGACTCAGGTTCCTGGTCAGTAGCTGCACGCCCCGCTGGATGTCCGCTCTGTCGGGCGAGATGTAGAGCGCGATCCCAACTCCTGTGCGAAACTCCGTACTCTCGATCTCGTCCAAGTCGGGGCTCCATGTCGGGTCCTCCTCAGTCAAGCTTGGTCTTCTCCGTGCCCATCGCGTAGATCAGGTCGTCGATGTGCTTCACGTTCGGCCTCAGCATGATGCTGCCGTTCGTGAGCCTCAGCCTGTCACGCTTCAAGTGTGAGTAGCGTCCCTGCCTGATGACGTCCGTCGCCTTCAGGTCGAACACCTCCCGCAGCCGCTTGATGACCCCGTCCAGGTTGCCGATTGGACCCTCTCCGTGGAAGTCGTCCATGCGCACCTCGATCAGGATCTCCTTCTCCCCGTGGTAGTAAAACTGCGGCTGACACTCGCTCCTGTCGAAGCCCTCTCCCTTCAGAGTCTTCGCCGCCTTGTCTACCCAGCCAGCGCCTGCCACGCGCTGCCCCAGTAGCATCTTGTCCAGCGCCCAAACAATGTCGGTCGGCTTGCCCATCTCCGCTAAGATCGCCAGATACTCAGCAGGTGGCTCCACGCAAACCTTCTCCGTCTGGTCCGCTTGGTAGTACGTCTTCACGCAGTCTGCGATGAAGGTCCCGTGATTCTCCTCCTTGATGCTGACGAAGTCCACCAGCCTGCTCGTCTGTGCTGACGAACTCGCTGCGAACACGTCGTCGCGCTGCTCCATCCACTTGAACTCCTGCGCCACATACCGCCACTTGCAGACACCTCCTCGCATCTGCGGCTCCCAGCGCGCCCTGATCTTCTTGAACTCGCCGCTCTCGCTCCTCGGGATGTCCCTGTGCACGCCATAGTGCGCCGGCACCTCTAGTGCTTCGCGCATGCCCTTGAGTTCCACCGCGGGCTCCAGTCCGCTGACCGCCACGTAGCAGTCTGTGCCCATCCTGTCCAGGATGCTGTAGTCGATAGGGTCGTCGAGCGAGACCGCGTCCACGTGCTTCGCGCACTGGCCTGGTGCGCCGAAGTCCTCAGCGTCGGCAGGTCTGATCAGCCCTCGGGGCGTCATCGGCACGTCCGCATCCGTCGTGCTCTTCTCCTCTGGCCTTGCCGCCGCTGCCGCTCCAACTCCAGGTCCCGCAGGTGCTGACGGTGGCTCCGCGCTCGCTGCTGCAGCCGGCCGCGCCCCCTGCTCGGGCGCCCCCTGGGGTGGCGGCGCCACTCGCGCTGCCTCCTGCGCCTCAGTTCTCGCCTTCTGCTCCGCCGCCGTCAGAACGATCGTGGGCATCGGCCTCTGAATCCTGGGCAGTAGCTCGCACGGCTTGGCGCTCCTCGCGTCCCAGGGTAGGGCCTTTACTGCTTTCATCAGCTTGTCGTCTGCTCGCAACGCTGGCTCCAGCCGCCTGCAAGTTCTCGCGCGGTGCCGACCTGCTGGCGTCAAGAACAGGTTGTCGTCGCTCTCTCTGTGCTTCCCGATCCAGATGCCCTTCGCGAAACTAGACTCGCCCCTGCGCTTCAGCGACGTGGTCGTGATCTGCCTCGTGTGGGGGGTCGGGGTCTTGAAGGGGGCCGTCTCGCCACAGGGGAGAATCTCTCCGTTGTAGGTCACTCAGTAGGCTGCCTGATGGGATGTCCTCCCATCGGCTCGTGGTCTGTACGTAGAGGTAGCCCAGCTCATGTATCGCGTAAGCCAGCGCCAAGTCGGTGCGTCCGCTGTGATCTTCATGCCATAGCGCTTCTCCAAGTCGAACTTGTACGTCCTCACCTTCGCCTGAAACCATCTGATCGGAGCCTCGATCGCGCCCATGCTCTGGCTGTCCTTCATGTTCCCGCGCTTCTCCTCCAGCTTGATGTTCTTGTTCAGCTTCCTCCGAACCTCCTCCGCCAGTTCGCGATCGTGGGCTCGCCATCCGTCTTGATGTCCGCCGTCGTGAGATGCATGCCATCGATGAAGCTGCTCACGCTGGCTATTTCGTAGTCCGTGACCGCCTTGGTAGGCATCGAAACTGCGTTGAACATCAGCGTGTCCCTGTCCGCCATCACGAGCGTCGTCGCGAAGATGTCCGCCGCTGGCGGCTCCACCTCTCCGATCTCCGTCCAGTCGCCGTTGGTCTTCAGGTGGCAGACGTCCAGGGTGATCTGCGCCGTCCCAGTGTCCTTCTGGTCGAATGTGAGGGTCTTGTGCGGCTTGGTCGTCTCGTTCCCTTGCACGCAGGCTTCGCGCCACGGCGCCCTCGTGAGGTGAAGCAGTCCATGAGCTGCTCGTTCTGCGTCCGTGGGCGCTGCTGGCCCTGCTACTTCTCGTGGTGCTATCGAGGGTCCTCCCTGAACGGGCTCCTCGTGCCTGCGCTCCAGCCCCTTCATCTTCGCGTGGTGTGCCGTGAGCCTCCGCTCCGCGTCGCTGAGCCTAGCTCACAGCTCGTCATTCCTGCCGTAGATCGGTTGGCCCATCTCCTTGAGCCTCGCCCGCATGTCCTCCACGCGACTCGAAGGGTGCAGGACGACCTCCTGCCCTTCGCGTAGTGGCGCAGGACGTCGAGCCAGTCGCTCTCCTCCTGCGCCCTCAGCTGCTCCATCTCGCGCTGGATCCGCTGCAGCGGCCGCAGGTGCAGCCGGCGCCGCTGGCGCCGCTCCGCTCCCCGCAGCCCCAGGCGTCGGCACGAACGCCTCCTCCTGCTGCTCATTCGCGTTCACGCTGGCCGCAAACTCCTTCGTCTCCGTCGCTGTCTTGAAGGTCTTCGCGTTGAAGCCCAACGTGTTGTTCTTCCTGGTGAGCGGGATGCCCCTGCTGAGGTCACCGCCAGGGTACATGCACATGCCCGTCTTAGCGCTCAGCCAGAACTCGGCACCCTTGTCCATCACCTCCAGCAACGAGAGGATCGGCTTCGATACCGTGCCACCCAGCCTGAAGTCCGCCTTCAGCAGCTTCGGCTGCTCGCAGTCGTCGGCAACCGCCGTCGGCACCGTCGCACTGGAGTCCATCTTGATCTCCTTCCGCTGCGTACCCAGCAGTCTCGGTCCGCGATCCTCGCCTTTCTTGCAGCCTTCTCCGAAGCAAGTCGGCCCCACGTGGCAGTCGCTCGCCGTGTCCAGCGTGATGAAGGTCGTCTCCTCGAGCTCCATGCCGCAGCACTCCGTCTCGGGATCCTCCGCCTTCATCGCCATGCAGTAGAGCTGGTCGTCGTCGCAGGTCTCGCACTCGTACTCCGCGTACTCTATCTTGGCCACCGTCTTCGGGTCCGTGCTCTCCTGCTCGATAGCCGCGTTGCCCTTGGCCTTCTCATCGGCGATCCGCTTCTTGCAGTCCGCCTTCTTGTGGCCTGTCTTGTGGCAATAGTCGCACTTGCCCGTGGATGTGTAGCCATCCTTGCCTTTGCCCTTGGCGTCCTTTCCGCCCTTGGGTCCCGCTCCTGCCCCTTGGCCTTTTCCGTCGCCCTTCTGCTTGCCCTTGTCACGCCAGAAGCAGTCGCGGGCCGTGTGGCTCGGCTTGTGGCAGATCTGGCACTTGTCCTTGCCGTCCTTGCCCTTGCCCTTGGAGATCGCGTCGACGTCCATGTCATTGCCCCCCCTGTTCGCTGTCGGCGGCTTCGCGACCACCCCGCTCTGGCCGATCACCGCCTCGAAGATGCAGTTACTCATTTGCGTGATGTCGCTGCGCACCTCGCGCTGCGCCGAGCGTAGCATGACCTTTACCTCCTCGGGCGCGTGGGCCATGATCGTGCTCGTCTTCATGTGTTGCGTGACCTGCTCTCCGGTCGCGCGCTCGTACCTCGAGATCAGCTCGTCCCAGGCGACGAGCACCTCCGTGAAGCGCTCCTTGCCTTCGCGATCCTTCCACCACAGCGGCGTCAAGATCTGCTGGAGCATCTGGCCGTGCTCCTCGTTCAGCCTCGGACGGTACTCCTTGTACAGCCTCCGCATCGCCTCGAAGCCATCGCCTCGTGGGCAGAGCTTGACGATGCTCTGCGCCGTGCCCTTCGTGGTGCTCGCCAGCAGGTGGTACAAGCTCCTGCCGACCTGCACTCCTTGCTCGCCGAGGTCATCCGCAGTCAGCGGCTCCTCAGCCTCCCGCGACCTGTCCAGGCCTGCCGTCCAGCCCAGCAGCCCGCAGTAGGACTCGAACGGGAAGATCCAATCCTCGAAGTCCCTCTTGCCCGAAAACGTCGGCACCTTGCCGACTCCACGCGAATCCAGCAGCTGCACCCCAGCTGCTCCAACGTCGGCCGCCATGGCGAGCTGGCGCCACTAGCCTGAAGGGTAGGTTCAGGTAACCTCACACCCTGTCACCATGCAGAGATGCTGATCTCGCCCGATGGCTTCTTCTCGAGCCATATGAGCTTTGGCGGGAACGCCCCGCTCCTCACAGTCCAGCCCTGCACGGGCCTTGCACAGAGGGCCTCTTCGGGCCCAATTCTAGCTCTAGGGCCTCCACGGGCCCGCCGCTCGCGCCAGGGCCTCTTCGGGCCCTGGCCTACGCTCTGGGCGCCTCGGGAGGGGCCGTACGCTCACTGACGCCTGCAAAGCGCAACCAGGGGCCAGCCAAGCTGCTCCCCGGGGGAAGGGGCCGTCTTGAGCTTCTGGCCCCGCACGCCGCCACAGAGAGGACGGCATCGGAGATTTTTCGGGCATTGGCCATCCTGCTGCTCCTTCCCCCCCGCTCGCCATCGGCTTGGCCGTCCAGTCCCTGTGCATTTGTCGGTGTCGTGCGTGTCTTTTTGTTTGACACGATTGGCCAAAATGTTCCTCGATGGCCCCAGGCGATAAAAATGCAGACGTCCGAGCGATGCCAAGCCCACATGCATCACCAGCACCAGGTTCGGAGCCCCAAACCCAGAGGTCCAGAACTACCAAAACAAACGCAAGAGTACGCGAGGCTCTCCGTCTCTGGCTCGTCCCCCCCACTTCTGACACCGCCGCCAGATCCGGAGTCGCAGGCCATAGAGGTCCATACATACCAAAATTATCCCAGTACGACCCTACCTAGGAGTTGGAGCATTGAGGAAAGCAACATCTACATCTAGGCTAGGCTAGGCTATGCTATGCTATGCTGCGCTATGCTATGATATGCTATGTTATGCTGCGCTATGCTATGCTATGCTATGCTGCGCCATGCTATGTTATGCTAGGCTATGATATGCTATGCTATACTGCGCTATGCTGTGCTATGATATGCTATGTTATGATATGCTGCGCTACGCTGCGCTATGCTATGCAATGCTATGCTATGATATGCTGTGCTATGATATGATGTGCTGCGCTGTGCTATGCTATGATATGCTGTGCTGTGCATTGCTATGCTATGCTACGCTACGCTATGCTGGGAAATGCAATGCTATGCTATGCTATGATGTGTTAATGCTGCGCTGCGCTATGCTGCGCTGCGCTGAGCTAAGGTAAGCTAAGCTATGCTAAAGTAAAGCTACCATAAGCTAGACTAGGCTAGGCTAGGCCAGGCTAAGCTAAGCTAAGCTAGGCTAGGCTAAGCAAAGCTAAGCTAAGCGAAGCTGAACTAAGCTAATATGAGATAAGTTAAGCTAAGTTCAGCTAAGATGAGACCAGCTAAGCTAAGCTAAGCTAAGCTATGCTAGACAAATCTAAGTTAAGTTAAGCTCAGCTAAGATGAGATAAGCTAAGCTAAGCTGAGCCAGGCTAGGCAAAGCTAAGCAACACTTAGCTAAGCTAAGCTGGGTGAACCCAGGGGGCGCAACTGGGGGAACCGCGGGGCGGATGCCGGGGAAACCGCCCGGGGCGAGCCCCACTGCCCCTACCTATGCTCTGCTGTGCTGCGCGGTGCTATTGTGTGCTGTGATGTGCTGCGTTATGCTATGCTATGCTATGCTATGCTATGCTATGCTATGCTGCGCTATGCTGTGCTATGCTGGGCTTTGCTATGATATGCTGTGGTGCGCTGCGCTGTGCTACGCTCTGCTATGCTATGCTATGATATGCTATGCTCTGCTATGCAAAAGCTCAGGGAAGATAAGATGAAGATAAGCTAAGCTAAGATAAACCTGAGCTAAGATGAAGTTAAGATAAGCTAAGTTGAAACAGCTAAACTAAGATGAGATAAGCAACGCTAAGCTAAGGGAACGTCACTGGGGGAACCGCGGGGCGGATGCCGGGGGGAGCTAAGCTAAGAAAAACCTGAGCTAAGACGAAGCTAAGCTAAGCTAAGATGAAATAAGCTGAGCTAAGATGAGATACGCAACGCTAAGCTAAGGGAACGTCACTGGGGGAACCGCGGGGCGGATGCCGGGGGAACCGCCCGGGGCGAGGAACACTACCCGGCCCTTTAAGCAAACCGAGTAAGAGCCCTTCTAGGTAGAGCCTAGGTAGGAAACAAACAAAACAGTACGCGAAGCTCTGCGTGCAAGACACGGGATTGACCCCCTGCTCTATTGACCCCCTTCATCCTCCCTCGTTCCTCGGCGGCTTAGGGAAGCCGCTGCCGTCGTCACGTCCACCTCCACCCTCATCCCTCGTGTTGAAGAGGGGGATCGGGGAGGGGACGGGGAGATGAGAGGGGCCGACGCGTACACTGCTTCGGAGCTGCGGTGCGTCCCTTCGCACGCTCGCGCCGTTCTCCCTCCGTTTGCCAGTTGGGTTCCAATCTTTGCTCGGCCTTCTCAAATATGTCCCGCTCACGTCCCTGCCGCAACGGCCGTTTTCAACTGCCGTTTTTTAGTCCGTTTACGCTCTAAGATCGTGCAATGGTCGTCCAATGTCCTAGCTTATAGTTTCATGTCCGTGTTCAGCTTTCCAACATTGAGGAGTGAGCGCCAAGAAGCAAGCCCTTGCCGTCTGAGGGACAACTAAGGGTCCGCACCTCTCCCAGACTAGAACGACGTCCGAACGGCACTGCAACCAGCTGCCACCGGAGGAAGGAACGAATTAAGGCCGAACAGATCGAGTATGGTGTGTTCTTGTCGTGCTGACTTCGCCGCTGATTCCTGACACCGCGGGGACCGTTCCACCTTGAACGATCGGCCGTTACAGAAACGCCCGATCGTTCAACAACGAGCCGATTCTGGGTCGCCGGCGGCGCTTAACATTGAACGCCTGCGGCGGAGTCGCCGCCGGTCGACATGACGCGAGCGTACCGTATGATAGGAGGGAGGATAAGAGGCAGGAGGTATATCAATGAGGTCTGAGTTGGCGGCTACCAGCGAGGTCAGGTCATCAACGACTCCCTCAGAATGCGAAAAACTACTGCAATGAGTAGACACATGGAGGATGATGAACACGACGGGAAATTGGAGGTGAGAAAGGAAGAGGAGGAAGGAGTGTGAGGATGAGGGAGACGACGATAAAAAGCTTGAAATGCGGGAAGATGCCGAGGAGAGGGAGGGGAGGCGAACGATGAGGAAGACGACCATGAGGGGCGACGCGGAGGGAGAGGTGACTGTGCACGGAGTGGAGGGGGAAGACGTTGAGGGGAGGGCAGGGGTGGGTGAGGAGGCGGCCGGAGGGGGAGCCGGGAGAAGCTCGGGGGGCGATGCGGAGACTCGGTGGGAGGTGGTGGCGGCAGCCAGGGGTCTCCCAGGAGCCCAGCTTGCAGTGCGCCCACGGGCGGCCCATCTCGTATTTGCGCTTCTTCTGGTGGATGTTCCTGCCCACCCCCCTCCTTCTCCTCCTCCTCCTCGAAGAAGGAGAAGAAGAACGCATGCTTTTGCTTTTCTGTTACCACGGAAACAACCCCCAAAGCAACTGCCAAGCCGAAAAGAACGAGCCGCCGAAATGTCAGAGTGACGGGGCCGCCGCAGGCACCAACTTGAGTCGACTTGCATCGATTTATCTTGCTCTACGCAAGCCGGACTGGAGTAGTCGAAAAGACCGAGGACAAGTGCCGAAAACTAAACAACTGACAAAATCATGCCGCCATGATTCTTGCACTACGAGCAAGGATTCCGTTCTGGATCCTGTGTACGTTGGGCGAACTCATGCCACTGAGCTGCAGCGTACAACGCGGATGACAAAAGAGTGCTTGAAGCCGACTTAGTTGAAGCGCAAAAAAAAATTAGGCGAGGCCAGCATAGAACATTGAACGGGCAGTGCAGAAAAACAATCAAAAGGAGTAGGCCTGAAGGCTTGACGCAAGCGTTCAGGAGCCTCCCCCTTTGGCACGCCATTCTTCACTTGAGAACGCGGTCGCGATGCCCGGCAGCAAGCGTTGTCGAAAGCCGACGGCGGCCGCTGCTTTGCAAGCGATCTGGCGCCTCCATTGGACGTCCGCGGGAACACCGACGGCGAGTCCTGCGCGAAATGGGCAAAAACTGCGGTTGATCGTCGCCCCCGTTCTTTCCGTAACCGCTTCGATCGTGGCGCCCCCATGGCTCCTGCGGCCGCCGGTCTTGCGGTGCTTGTGGCGCGAGTCGCGAGAGATCCCCATGGCCGCGGCGGACGCGGGAGGACGCCAGCCATCGCGACGAGGAGGCCGGGGGAAGAGGAAGGAAGGAGGGAGGGAGGAGGGAGGCGAGGAGGAGAGGAGAGGATGAGAGGATGAGGAGAGGAGGAGAGGAGGAAAGGCGGGCGGAGGGCTCGAGGAGGGGGAAGCAGGGAGGAGGGAGGCAGGAGACGGGAGGCCACTGCACCGTCCCACCCCTGAGGCCCGACGTCCCCAGAACAAAAAAATGTCCAGACCGTAGCTCTGGGCTTTGGTCGGGCACGTCCTCCTACAGGCAAATGAACACATGCAACAAAACAAGTGAAACCTTCAGACATACTAAGAAACAAATCGTCCCCATACTATGCTGCTCCTGTTTTTTAAAAGGCTCCCCCCGCGGAGAAACATGCCCGACCGAACTCTGGCCCCCGCCCTGCTGCG
>CAUYUJ010016824.1:40000-62500 GCA_963575745.1 Prorocentrum cordatum | reverse complement strand
GTCCCTCCTCCCTGGTCCCTCTCCTCCTCCTCCTCCTCCTCGTCCTCCTCCTCCTCCTCCTCCTCCTCCCCTCCCCCTCCCCCTCCCCCTCCCTCCCTCCCTCCCTCCCGCCTCGGAAGAAATTCGCGGACACGCATGCCGCAATCATCTGCCCATTTCCTCCCTCAAGGATCAGTGTTGGCGCAGTCTTCCCCGCGCGTGCCAACTTTGAGCTTGGACAGGACATGAGACAGGACACAAGACCCTTCCGAGGGCCACAGCGCCGTAGGAATGCAGGAGGCATTGGTCGCGAGGCACAGGACAGAAGGGTACCCTTGATTTGGCAGGGTCGACCTCCAAATCAAGGCCGACTGTCATTGTTTCTTTCTACCGCCCCGCGTAGTGGACAAAAACACGTGAGGTCACCCGGCCGAGCGCCTCGCGCCCCGCGACTCGCGATGACCCTCATGATGTGCCAACCTGCTTTAAGCCTGACGCCACCAGGAAAGGATTTCGAGCACCAGGAGAGGGCCGAAACTGGAGGATGTCCACGCGTCGGGAGCTGGGAGGCGATACTCGTCCGACACTGCTTCGATGCTTTTCTTGGCGCTCGGAATCATGTCTGCAGAGTCTGGGCTTTGGTCTTTCTGTACGATGGGAGCAACATCATTACTCCTGCGCCCTCGCGTCCTGGCGCCGGCCCCTTGGAGGGGGGCAGCCGCCCTGGCCTGGACCGCGACGCGCACAGCGCGATTATATCTCAACGCCCCCGCGGGCGACCAAGAATCCCGTCATGCTCGGCCTCCGGACCTCACGCTGGGGCCTCCGAGGCCGCAGCCAAGACGCCTGGGCATGCGTTCGAGAGGAGGCCAGTCCACAAGACACCTTGCACACGAAACCCAAGCCTGAGACCCCTATGACGCCAGCTGATGTTTGGCGTGGGACGTCGCGCTCGCCATCGCAAAATCATCGGAACCCAAGAAAACCCGGGGCACCCTGGAGGCAAGCAGGGCGTTCCTTGGCATGGGTCTCCACTGTAGGAGACAACTTCTGGAAAATCTCCGTAGGTACCGACTTAGTGGGCCCTGGCACCGACAGGGCCGTTTTCCTACCGGTTCCGTTTTGCCGTTTGTTTGACGGTTCCGACGCCATTTTTTTACCAGTTCTATTTTGTGGTTCTTGTACGGGTTCCCGCTCCGGTTCCAATCCTGGAGCCGTTTCTGTTGCCGTTTCCATTCGCCGTTTTTTTCCTGTTTCCGTTTTCAAGGGACACTTTTCCAGAAACGGTGAAAAACGGCCCTGCCGTTTCCGGGGCCCAATAAGGCCCACTAAGGCCCACTACGAAACGGAGCCCAGACAAAGGGGGGGAGGAGGAGGAGGAGGAAGAGGAGGAGGAGGAGCAGGAGAAGAAGGAGGAGAAGGAGGAGGGGGAGGAGGAGGAGGAGGAGGAGGAGGCACGAGCTCCTGCTCCCGCCGAGAGACTAAAGTGGGGGGGCATCCTTAAAGACCCTCTGCGCTTACCCTCCTCGATCCTCCTCCTCCTCCTCCTCCTCCTCCTCCTCCGCCTCCCTCCTCCTCTCCTCCTTCCTCCTCCTCCTCCTCCTCCTCCTCCTCCTCTCCTCCCTCCTCCTCCTCCTCCTCCTCCTCCTCCTCCTCCTCCTCCTCCTCCTCCTCCCCCCCCCCCTCCTCCTTCTCTTCGACACTCCTCCGCGGCGGGTGCGGCCGGGGCGCGCCCCCGCCACCACGCCCGCGGGCACCCTGCTCAGGGCGGCGTCCGCGCCCGGCCGCTCCAGCGGGCGCCCCACCTCTGAGCGGGCGGGGGGGGGGGCCCACCTTCTGCGAGCCAGCGGGGGGTGCCCTCTGGCCGACCTCGGTCTGCGCAGGGGCCGGTATGCCTGCCTGGCCCAACATATTGGTATGGAACAATAGATTCATAAGATACACATATAGATACATATATACATATCTGTTCTTCCGAGGAGCCCTTTATCCTCAGTGGCCAGACCGAAGGTTTGATCTGTGTGCTTACTGGTGCCCAGAGCTCTAGACGAGAGGATGCAATCGGGCGCCAGTCCTCGAGACCGACGCCAGTCAGCACAACACCTCGCGTAGATTTTGCTCCGCGGGTGGGCTCGGGGGGGAGCTTGAGCACAATCGGTAGCGGGCGTGCAGTGACGCGCGGCCCCTTGTCCTCAAGGCACTCTCAGAAAAGATTCACATGCACGCATTGCCATCTGTTCTTCCGAGGAGCCCTTTATCCTCAGTGGCCAGACCGAAGGTTTGATCTGTGTGCTTACTGGTGCCCAGAGCTCTAGACGAGAGGATGCAATCGGGCGCCAGTCCTCGAGACCGACGCCAGTCAGCACAACACCACAAAATCGGAGACCTCCGAAACCATATGTCTGGAGACTCGACTTAAAGGCGAGGGGCCACTTTATTAAACATCCCCCGAAACACATGGTTCCGATGAGCATTGAGAAGCGCACGAGAGATATGTACGCACAGGTCTCTTGGGTACGGTTCGGCGATAGCCGTGAGAAAACGGCCGGCTTTATCTTTGCCGGCGAGTTCAGTGTGGGGCCTACCTGAGAAAGAGCAAATACCTTTACTACAGCACTTGAAAGGACGCAGACATGACAAATCAGCATTAGCATAAAGGATCGCGGTGCGCTTTCGCCACGGAGTGCCGAAGGCGCAGAAGTCTATGGACAGGCGCTGGACCCCGGGCCGTTTCGAGACTCTTTCAGCCACAGGCTGCTTCCAGAGCCAGGAGGACCCCGGGTTTTCCAGGCCGACAGGGATCCCAAGGGACAGCGCCAACTCAAAAAGACTAAAACTGAACGCACAGAGCCTATTTCCTTGCAAAACTTTCAAGGCATCACTCGGTGACAATCCAGGAAGGCCTTGAGGGTGTGAGCTACTCCTGAGCGGAGGGGGGCCATTCGGTCGGTTGCGAGCGAGCGACATCGACTGACAAGGCGTGCCCAACCACACAGCTGCCACAAGGCCTGATCGAAGCCATCCACGAACGAGCTGCTGAACTCGGCGCTGCAGAAGGTCTGCGGCCGGGTCATGCTTGAGGTCCAGCTCAAATGCGGCCAAGCGGCCGCGGGAGACACGCCGCCACGACAGCGAGAGGCGCCCTGACCCGCTGAACACTTCCAGGAACACGGGTTGGCCGACGACCTCTACATGCCGAGCCAGACCTTGGAGAGGCGCCCGCCAATGATGCCGACTAGGCGCGTGGCACGGCGCTGCTCGGAGATCGGAAGCCGTCGCAACTGCTCTGCCACGCGGCCCCCTTTGGTGTAGCGCCGCAGGGACGAGTCCGACACCCACCTCCCCCTCTTTTTGATCTCGTCGAGGCTCCTGAACTTTGCGAGGTATTCGTGGGAGGCCCCCCCGTGCCGGAGGGTGTAGAGCGTCGGGGGCCCCAGGACGCCGAGGTGCAGCGCTGTCGCAGCTCGCCTGAAGACGAGGGCCCACTGGTTGTAGCTCATGTCGAAGACGCGGCCGCCGGGCGCGGCACGGGCCCGCAGCGTCTGCAGCAGCGGTGGCAGCCAGGTGAACTCCGGGCTGTCCAGGAGGAGACCCTCGTCGTAGACCCCCGTCTTCGAAGGCTGGGCGCACTCCATCGGGCGCAGAACCACCGACCAGAAGTTCAGGAAGGTTCGCCCCGGAGGGGCGCCCTCGGCAGGCGGGACCACCTGCTCGCGTGTCAGGCTGAGCAACTCGGCCGGCCGAAGGTACAGCGCGAAGCAGACGGCCGTCGCCGCCGCCGCTGTTGCCTCGCCCGCATCCAGCATCCAGTCGATCATCAGGCAGGCAATCGGCCAGGGCAGTGGCAGTCGGGACCGAGGCGGTACCAGCCGAGCCCAGCCCTTCGCAGCACGAGCGGCCCTCGGGAAGGCCACCTGTAGCCGTCCGGGCGCCGCGCGGCAATGAGCCAGAGCCGCCATGTACTTCGTCGCCTCCTCGCTCGGGTAGCCGTCGAAGAACAGCTGGTTGAAGAAGGTCACCAGGGCGATGTCCAGCTCGGGCACATCCTCGATCGGCAGCCGGGCCGAGGTCGCCCACCTCGTGAACTTCGAGACCCTGTCGGCATAGTCCCGGCGGGTCGCCTCCCCCACGGCCTGCGTCTCCAGGAAGGTCAGCGAGCCCGAGGACGCCGCCGTGTTGGCGGCGGGGAAGGCGCGCCTCCTGGCGACCTGGCGGTCCGCCTGGTCCCCCCAGACCAGCGCAGCTGCGCCCTGGGAGCGGCTCCGGCGCCCAAGGCGGGTGGGCGCTGGGGCTGCTGGAGCCGCCGCGGGCCGCCTGCGGAGGGCGCCCGGCGGGCTGGCAGCAGACGCTCCCTGGGGCGACGACCGCTGGAGCATACCACGCCTCGGGCCTAGCACCAGGCCGATTCCGCGAAGCTGGGTCGGCAGAGTTGAACTCGGACGGCAGCCACCTCCAGTAAGCCGCCGAGCCTGAGGCCAGCAGCAGACATGCCACCTGTCGGCAGACGGCGAGGAGGGCGGGCGCCGAAGACCGCCCCTTTGCCAGAGCCAAGATGGGGGCCATGGCATCGTTCAGCATAACGTGAGCCTTCCGAAAGGACCTCTTGGAGCGAAGCTTGTGCTTAAGCGCCATCACGCCTGACCTGGCCTCCAGGATGACCTGAGGGGCTGGGCGCCGCCAGGGCACCGAGAGGACCGGGTGCCAGTGGCCCCTCCAGATGTCGGGCGGGACCTCCTCGAAGCTGGGGACCGCGTCGGAGACCACGGGACCGTCCGGGACGGCCCCAGAGGAGCCTTGACCAGAGACAGCAGCGGCTCGGGGCCCAAGGCGTTGGCGCTCAGCTTCTCGAGAGAACCTCCAACGCTCGTTGTACCGGGCCAGGCGCTTGACCGAGTCCTCAGAGACCTCCCGCTGGGTAACTCCAAACCCCCAAGACGATGCATCCAGGCATGTGAGGGTGGTGTCGAAGGGCAGCCCGAGGTCCCTGCTGCAGAAGATGAGGAGAGCCCGGGCCCAGCGTAGTTCTCGACGGACGACGGGCCAGAGCTTAGCGGTGCGATTGTGGTAGACCTCCCCAAACTTGTAGACGGCCCCCAGGCACGAGAGGAGCTCCCTCCTAATGAGCACCCTGGACGTGATGTGCGAGACGATCCTCACCATCTCCTTTCCAGAACAGAACCCACGTCGGAGGACCTCCTGAATCCCAAGGTACAGCTTCCACCTAAGTCGGGGGTTGAGCGAGATCACGGGCGAGTTCGAGTCGAAGGACCAGCCAAGAGTCTCCCCGCCCACTCCGCTCTCCACCCCGTGAGTAGGCAGTCCCACAGCACGCATATGATGATCGACCTGACGGGCGGCAGCGATAGCAGAGGGCTCCGAAAGCGACAGCGCAACGAAGTTGTCGACGTATTCGGTATGAACAACTCCCGAGTCGACGACAAGGGCAGGCTGGCGATCCACTAGGACCCGCTCCGGCCTGACGAGGCCAGCACGCTGCGAGACGATCTCGTTCACCGACTGGCACAACCAAAGACTGAGACTGAAGCCCATCGGAGGACACCTGAAGCACGGATAGACCCACTGAGTAGGGGTCACGGGCCGCCCATTCGCATCGACCGAGACTCCCAGCTCGCCAGCCCTGATCTTGGGGAGTCCGAAGTACCGACGAAGCCAGGGTGGGAGCAACATGGTATAGAAGGCATCCGCGATGTCCACACCAGCGACACACACAGGCTCCCGACTGTCAACCCTGAGCTGAGAGAAAGCGGCCCCAGTTGCCAGCTTCACTTTTGGGGGCTCGTCGAACAACTGGGACGGGATCCGTCCATCCAGTATGAGCCTCAGGGCCCCGGATTTCTTATAGACGAAGAACATTCCCACTGAACTCAACGCTTCGGTATGAAACTCAACGAGGTGCGATGACACAAGACGGTGCAATACTTTCTTATACAAACGAGGGTTCCTCAAGTTAGGATCCGAATACGCCCTCCTCGGAGCGTGCTCCGCGACCCGGGCAAGCCCCCGCTCACGGGGCAAGAGTAGTTCTTGAAGGCGATGACCAATACTCATGCTGTCGTCCCCGATGAGCGCAGACAAGGGCTTCGGCTCGGAGCCCACGCTCGGCAGGGAGATCAGATCGACGCGGTCGAAGGTCACCGGCGCAATCACGGCGGACCCCTGGTCGTATGACTGCGCGACGCGGAGCTCCTCGAGGGCTCCTGCGGGAGTGAGGTCGGGCGGGGGTACTCCGAAGGCGTCGACGGCCTCCTGGATCACCGCCAGAGCCTCCTGCTGGGCGGTCGTGGGGCCAGTGAGACCAGTGGCCCGCGGACAGCTCGAACCAGTGTGCATCTCATTCATGGCGCGGATGGCGTCGACGACCATCGCGCGGCGGTGACTGGTCCTGTGGAGTCGCCTCTTAGTAGTGCGAGAGAGGTCTGCAGCCACAAAACTACGCTCGTCACCGGCGGGCACAGGGAGCGGAAAGAGATCCCGATGTCGTCGCTGACGAGCTGGCGGGGCCCCATGTACATCTGCAGCGCGGGAGGCCATGTCCGCGAAGCCCCCTAGAGAGTCGCTGAAGCCGGTCGGGGAGCCCGCCTCCAGATCCCGCTCCATCATGGAGCCAGAGCGCGACGCTCTTCCTTAGCTTTCCTGATCTGCTTAAGGATTCCAGCGTCACGCTCGACTTGCTTGGCCACGTGCTCCAATAGTGCCGGAGCCACCATCATGCGGCCGTCCTCGCGAGCGGTGCCCGTGAAGACCCCCACCTCATCCACGAAACCGAACTTCAAGAAGCCACCGCCGGCCCGGCTCTTGGGCTTGCCCTTCGCCTTCGCCTTGGGCTCGCCGTCGGCCGGGCCAGCAGCGTAGGCGCCCGAGTCGCGCGCCTCGTACTCCATGGCGTACATGTATTCGTACAGCTGCGCCTGCCGCAGCATCACCTCGACGCCCACCACGTTGGGCAAGTCGAGGAGGTCCCACGTCATGAGGTAGTCGACCATCCGCATGATGGACTCGTAGTGCGTGACCCCGAAGTCATCGCGGGACAGCCGGTAGTAGGACACAAACTGGTGGAAGTGCTCGATGGCTCCCCCGCGCTTCCTGTCCAGGAAGCGGAGGCACCATAGTGTGGTCCTCGGGCCGTCCAGCGGCCAGTCGGGGAAGGGCTCTTCGCGTAGTCTGTCGACACTCTCGTGAAACTGCACGCGCTGCCTCGAGCCGTCTCCAAGCAGGGCCACGGGTTGGAGGCGAGCATCGGCGAGGGCTTCGGCGCCTCGGTAGGCAGCCTGCGAGGTCGTGATCCGACGTATGGCCGACCAGCTCCCGCCGGCATCCTGCTTCAAGCCGATCGCCCCCCGCACGAGCTCAGTCCCGTCCAACGTGACCGGGTCTCCGCGTCGGGCCGTCGTCGTGGTCTCAACGTAGACCCATTGCCCGTCAGCTCCAGGAACGGCATTCGGCCCCAAGGGACCTGGGGGAGCCCCTGCAGCGGCGAGCGGTGCGGCGGCTGCCGCCACTGGAGCAGCTCCAGCAGGCGGCACTGCCGCGGGCGCGGCGGGGCCAGCCGGTACCACAGCCAGGGCGGCGGCCACAGCAGCCCCTCCCCCGGCGGCGGGGGCGGCGGGTGCGGGCCCAGGCGCGGCAGCGTCACCAGGCACGGCACCGAACGTGAAGTACACGGCAGCCCCCGCGGGCGGCACCACCCCGGGCCGCCCGGCCGCGCGCTCCGCGTCGAGGAACACGTCGCGGGCGTAGGCGTCCACCTCATTCCTGATGGCCACCTCCTCTGCCGCCGTCAGCGCCCGCCGGAAGCGGTAGAGGTTCCCGACGTCCAGGCCAGCAGGCCGAGTGCGACGGTCATCCTCGAAGCGAACCGCAGCCAGCGTCCCATCCGACATGTCGTACAGCTCCTCGTACACGTCGCCATCCGGCGTCGAGATCAGCACTCGCAGTGGGGACCACGGGACGTCAGTCGGATCCTGAATCACCCGGCCCCACACGCGCCGCTGATGCCACAGCTGCGCGCCTGCGTACTGCGCCCATGCCCAGCGTCGCACCCCCGGCGGCGCCTGCTCCTGTGCCATCCTTCAGGGCGGCGGGCGTCGGAGCCGGTCGAAGCTTCACCACGGCCGAGCCGACCAGCCTCACCCCGTGGAGGCTGAAGACCAACAGGTTGAGGACGACCAGGAGGCAGGTCAGCCACCCGCCTGCCCAAGAGAGGCCTTCAGGCTCCTGGGCGGCCGGCTGGGGCGCGGGCGCGGGCGCCGGCGCCTCGGGAGCCGCCGGGCAGGCGGCGGGCGGGTGGAAGTGGATCGGCGCCGCCGCTGGGCAGGCTGGGCACGCCGCCGGCTGCGGGCACGCAGGGCACGCCGGGCAGCGGGCCGACCAGCTCACGACCGTCTGCGAGACGGTGCCGACGAGCCAGTCCAGGTACCGCTGCCCAAACAGCCAGGCCATGTGAAGCGGGGATGCGTCCCCCGGCGCCTCTGCGCCGGTGTCAGCTTGAGCACAATCGGTAGCGGGCGTGCAGTGACGCGCGGCCCCTTGTCCTCAAGGCACTCTCAGAAAAGATTCACATGCACGCATTGCCATATATATATATATAGAGAGAGGGTACACCTGAGAAAACCCACATCCGTGGATGCCTTGAACATTGATACCATGGATCCTGAGGTCGACCGTGAAGTCGATGGTGAGGTCGATGGTGGAATCGGTAATGAGGACGACTGCAAGGTCGATCGTGAGACCGCGAGTGAAATCGAGTCAATGAGATCGATAGCGAGATCGATTGCGAGATCGCTCATGCGATCTCTAGTGAGATCGCTTGTGAGATTGATAATGAGATCGATTGAGAGATCGATGGTGAGATGGTGAGATAGATCGAGAACCGCCCTCCGAAATCGGCCCCGAACCCGGAACCGGGAACCCGGGAACCCAGAACCGGGAGCCCGGGAACCCAACGTGCGACCAAAATCGGCGGGGCACTTTCGCCAAATCCTTCAACATCCGCGAGGACCTCTTCAGTGCAAGCACTGATTGGGGAATGGATGTACGTGTATATGTATGTGAAGGTACAAAATATTGATGCAAAGGTGGATGGGTGGCTATATCAAGCAACTGTCGAGATGGTTGTCCCGAAAAGTATATGGTGAGACCGGTGGATGGTGAAACAGAAGACAGACGGAATGATACCGATCTCGATCGACAGATCGTGATACCGATTGAGGCTGTACGACGGATCCAACAAGGCATCTATACAATAATGTGTATGTATGTAGATACATATATCTATATATACATATACAAACATAAATAATTATTAAAGTTGAACCATGCACAGACCACTACTGTTTGCACACATATCAATATGCATGCTCAGGGATGACAGACGGACCACAATCCAGACGCGCCAGCTGTTTTTGAAGCAGTCGATTTCACATGGAGCCATCTCGCTTCGCACATGCCACAGGCAAACGCTTTCATTCACGACGGGTCTCAGGCTCAGGAAGGGCAAGCTGACATGCAGCATCTCGCACGCTGGTGCGCATACGATCTCACCCAGCGGGCACAGCTTCCTCTTTGCGAGTTCGCACACGCTCCAGAGGGCGGGTGGAGGGCGGGCAGGTTTGAGTCAACACGACAGCGTGTGGGAGGAAGGCATTCGCTCCAGAGCGGGCGGGAAGAGGACCCAGGGATATGTTTACCCCTGGCTATAACCACCCCGGGATGGCCGTCGGAACCCCGCCAAGACGTGTCAAGTGTTGCGACGCAGTCAGAATTAATATGAAATCACCTCGTCTTGCAAGCGCCACTGACAACATGAACTCACAACGAGCCTCAGGCGCAGGAGCGGCGGGTGGGAACGCAATCTCTCTCTCACACACATGCCGCATAGATGCGCTGGTGGCTCACGAGGCTTTCGACCGCAGGGGGCGCACTAGGGCCTGCGGCGGCAGGATGCTGCGGCGCGCCGCCAACTTCTGCTTGCTCTGTGGGATCTTACGGTGCTGCTGCTGCAAGAGGACCGATCCTTTCTTGAACGTGGCCACCGACGCGGACGCTGTCAAGAGTCAAGCGGCCGCGCTGCTGGATCTCCATCACCACGCGCCTCTAATGCGCGCGGTCGTCGGATGCTCTTGAGTGGTTGAAGACTTTAGGACAGCACGCCAATTTTCTCGTGGCCCAGCGTCTTGGCGCTTTCCCTGACCTCGCGCTCCTGCTATGGAGGCGTGAAGCCGAAAACTTTCTGCTGGTTTGGCGCCCTAGGCTTGCGCAGCAACCTCCCGAACTTCTCCGAAGTCGGCTCTGCAATAACCAGGACCATCCGCTCGACAGGACCCACCTCCCCGTCCACGTGCAATTGTCCTTTAAAATAGGGCTATTTAGGATCGGGATAAATCGCTCCAGAGCGTTCCGGAGCGCTCTCAGAGCGTTCCGGAACGCTCTGGAGCGGCCGCGGCGCCCAATACATCCTCCAAACCCGCCGATTCTCAGAGTTTTCGAATTATCCCGATCCGATTTTGTCCCGATCTTCGCGTCGTTTTATCCTTTTCGACCGACGTCAAAAAGCTCGCGGGAGCCGCGCAGGAAATGGGGTCGTGCGCGTAGATCTGCTCCGCCAAATGCGCTGGGAGCTCTGCCCTGCGCTCGAACACCTCATGGCGAATGTCGAACAACTTTAGCCACGCCGGCGCGTTGTCCGTGGTCGAACAAATTATATCCCCACTGGCGCGGCAGAGGAAAACACCGGACTCATTTCTATAGCGCTCACTTCTACAGTGCTCACATTCAAATTGAAGTCCAGAAGGGGCCGCACATGCAGGCACATGCCGCACAGTCGAATGCACATGCCCATGCAACTCCACAAAAAGCCTCAACAGCACTGCCGCACATGCGCGCACATGCCGCACAGTCCGATGCACAGTCGGATGCACAGTCTTGCAAAACTCTGAAAACATAAAACGCACTTGCGCGCACATGCCGCAGAGTCGAAACATCGGAGGAGGAGGAAGGGACAAATGAGCAGGAAAGAGGAATGAGCGGAGAAGCGAGGAGAACGAAGGAAGCTAATGCGGCTGGCACTCAAACTGAAACACCATACCCACATAATGGATGTGGCATAATATAACAACAATCCAACACAAGGATGGGGTCAGCGCTCCGGTAATGTAGATCACGCAAGGATGTCTCATGCGAAAAGGGCCTGACCATCTGAGCGCAAGGCATCTCGGAACCCAGAATTGTGAGGATGTCTCAGGCGAAAGTGGCTGGACCACCATAGGGCAAGGCATCTCGGAGGTCAGAGTTGCGAGGATGCCGCAGGCGAACGTGCATGGACCACCTGAGCTCAGGGCATCTCCGAGGCCAGAATCGCGCAGTTGTCTCAGGCGACAATGGCCAGGGGACCACCTCAGCGCAGGGCATCTCGGAACCCAGAGGTGCGAGGATGTCTCGGGCGAAGGTGGTCAGACCATCATGGGCAAGGGCATCACCGAGGTCCGAGTTGTGGGGATGTCTCAGGCGACAGTGGCCTGACCACCTCAGCTCAGAGCACATCCGATGCCAGAATTGCGAGGACGTCTCTGGCGAAAATGGCCTGCCACCTCCTCAGGGCATCTCGAAACCGTGGCAAGGATGTCTCAGGCGAAAGTGGCTGGACCATCATGGGGCAGGGCATCTCCGAGGTCAGAGTTGCGGGGATGTCGCAGGCGGCATAGGCTTCCCGGAACCCAGAGTTGCGAGGATGTCTCTGGCGAAAGTGGCCTGACCACCTCAGCGCAGGGCATCCCTGAACCCAGAGTTGCGAGGATGTCGCAGGCGAAATTGGCCAGACCACCAGGTGGCAGGGCATCTCTGGTCACACAGAGTTGCGAGGGTGTTTAAGGTGAACATGACCTGACCATCTGAGTTCAGGAAATCCCAGACCATCATGGGGCATTTCATCTCGGAGGTCAGAGTTGCGGGGATGCCGCAGGTGAAAGTGGATGGAGCACCTGAGCCCAGGGCAACTCGGAACCCTGCCCACCCGACCAGGGCCTGGCCTGCCCCCGCTTTGTTGCACGTTCCGCTCATGCCCCGCAAAGCCACGCACAACATTTGCACATGCCGGGCCAGGCAAGCGACAACCCTAACGGACACCAAGCTCACATTCAAAATAAACTCTCGGCGCCTCCTTCGGCACAGCCCTCACGCAGATCGAGGCCTGCAAGGACTGTTGGCACCTCGTGTGGGGGCATATCCGAGGTCAGCATTGCGAGGATGTCTCAGGCGACAGAGGCCTGAGCATTTGGGCTCAAGGAATTTCAAACCCAGAGTTGCGCGAATGTCTCAGGCGAAAGCGGCTGGATCACCATAGGGCAGGGCATCTCCGAAGTAAGACTTGCGAGGACGTCTCAGGCCAAAGTGACCTGACCACCGAAGGTCAGGGCAGATCCGACGTCAGAGTTGCGAGGATGTTTCTGGCGAGGGTGGCCTGACCACCTGCGCAGGGCATCTGGTAAACCAGAGCTGCGAGGATGTCGCAAGCGAAAGCGGATGAAAAACAGGACATCCCTGAACCCAGAGTTGCGAGGACGTCGCAGGCGACAGTGGCTTGACAACGTCAGCGCAGGGGATCTCTGAGGTTAGAATTGCGCCGATGTCTCTGGCAAAAGTGACCTGACCACCTGCTCAGGGCATCTCGGAAACCAGAATTCAGACCACACTGCCAACTTGGGCTGACCACCGCAGGTCAGGGCATCTTGCAATCCAGAGTTGCGAGGATGTTTCAGGCGAAGGTGGATGGACCAACTGAGCTCAGGGCATCTCTGAAGCCAGAATTGCGAGGATATCTCAGGCGACAGCAGTGGCCTGACCACCTCAGTGCAAGGCGGCATCTCGAACCCAGAGTTGCGAGGATGCTTCACGCGAAGATAGCCAGACCACCATGTACCACGGCATCTAGGAGGTCAGCGTTGCGAGAATGCCTCAAGCCAAAGTGGCCTCACCACAATAGGGCACGGCATCTCCGAGGCCAGAGCCGGATTACCGCAAGAAACTTTGGGACCCCCCCCCAGGCCCCGAAGGTCACGAAGCGCTGAAGGCCCTTGTAGGGAGCCCTGAAAATTCCGAGAACACATGTGCGTGCCATGTGCATCGGCATGTGCGAGCATGTGCGGGCGCGGGATTCAGAGCATGTGCGTGCATGTGCGGGCCCGTCGTCCGCAGGGGGGAACACAAGCAAGTGCGTGCATGTGCCACTGACCGATCTGCGAGTTCCGCACATGTTCCGCATGTGCGGGCATGTGCGTGCATGTGCATCGGCATGTGCGAGCATGTGCGGGCGCGGGATTCAGCGCATGTGCGTGTATGTGCCATTGACCGATCTGCGACGTTCGCACAATTTCCGCATGTGCGGGCATGTGCGGGCATGTGCGTCGGCATGCGCGGGCATGTGCGTTACTATGCATGCAACAAAATCCAATACACATAACCCCGCACATACGCGGGCACGTGCGCACAGTAGAACATTCATCCAAAAGCGCCCGCACATGCAGGGCACATGCCTGGCACATGCTGCGCACATGCACGCACATGCTCGCGCAAAAACGGCCGCACATACACCCACCCAGGGGTACAGAAGTGATTGCGGTGAACCTTTTGGTGCCGGCAGCGTCGCCCTCGCAACTGACCAGGATCTGGTGGCCCGCCACGTCGAACGTCTGGACACACACAGTGGCGACCGTGGCGCTTGAACGGCGTCACCAGCCCGCCGCTGGCGGGGGCGGTGGTGAGGGCGAGGGCCCGGGCATCAGGCGCCGTCGCTGTCGGCGAAGGCGTCGCCAGGCCAGCGCCGCGATGGGGTTGGCCCGCGTAGCCGCCCGCGCGCGACACGCCTTCCAACCTCGCGGGCACTTCAGCACCGAGAAGCCGGTCACGAGCAGGCACCGCAGCGCCAAGGTCTCCGTCCGCCTGGAGGGCAATTATCCGCCTCAGCTCCGCGTCGCAAGAGCAAGGTCGGGCCGCTTCGTCATTGCAATGCCCAGGAAACGGGGCTGGAAATCCGACGGGGGCTGCACCCCCGCTCAGCGACCAACACTCGCTCCACGTCGCGCCCCAGGCTGCCAGCACGGTCGGGTCCATCTGCGGCGGGACGGTCTGGGCTCTTTCGGGCTTGAGACAACACCGCAGCGCGTTAGGGAAGACATTCGCTTCAAAGCGGATATTCACGTCTCCGGCGACACACACATATGTATGCATATGGATCTCGAGTCATTCAACATCTGCCGTGTGCACACATATACATTTATGAATATTAAAGCATGCATATACATATACATACAAACATATCCGTATATATATACATAGATATGTATGTATGTGTGTATGTATGTATGTATGCATGCATGCATGCATGCATGCATGTATTATTTATGTATGTATGTATGTATGTATGTATGTATGTATGTATGTATATATGTATGTATGTATGTATGTATGTATGTATGTATGTATGTATGTATGTATGTATGTATGTATGTATATATGGTTTTGTGTGTAAATATATACAAACACACGGTTATGGGGACAAACAAGTCGATCCGCCACTTTGCCTTGGGGCACGAGTTAAAGTGTCTTCAAGTCTCTGGAAAACCCACAGCCCTAGAATTCCGTGCGTACCCCGGCGCTCTTGGGCGCTCTTGCGGGGCCCCCGCGTTATTTTTCGACATGCGAACGGCGCGTTGTTCGGGACACACGTGTCCAACATGGTCTCACATGGAGCTCTCTTAGGCGCCTTTTTGGGCGGTGCTGGAAGCCCTAGAGGGCGGCCCGCGGGGCCAACATCGTCAGGATTCTCAAGTTTTTAAATTGGTTCGAATTACCGCCGGCTCGGTATTCAGAGCGTCCAGTACGGCCCAACAGGCACCGACAATCGCCCCACACGGCCCAACAACCCCAAGGAGTGGCCCAAGAGGCCTCCACGATCCATTCAAACACACGTCCCACCACACACACACACACACCAACATCATCGCCAACGAGGACAAACCATGGACGCGATATGATTCACATGTGTGGGGGAAGGTCGAATGTCGAGTGGCCTGGACATGAATGGGGGTGTTTCGGTTCTCGAATGGTCGGACATGCTATGCTTGATGGGGCCCGGGATCAAATCGTGATCGCCCACAAGTGTACATGCGCACGCGCAAATTTTGAAGCGCAGGCGGCAACACAGACACGCAACTCAGAATATGGATGAGGACGGTAACATGGGGGATGGAGGTGGATAAAAATAACTAAGGATAAAAAGAGGACGAGGGACAACATCTGCAAAATGACCCGGAGTCGCGCGTGAAAGAACGGGACGTAATGCCACGACCGATTGCGGTCCCAAAACACGGGTCCTTCTGCCTATGGATGCCTCTGCGTGGCAACGCATCGTCACGGCTTCCCACATTTTTGCAAGTCGAATCCGCACCTAAAACTATGAAGCAGATTGCCGCCTGGAGAAAACTGCTGTGAAACAAATGCGGCACTTTATTGTTGGTTTTTTTGTGCACCCAACTGGATCTTACACCATCTGGGTTTGATGCATGATTCGAAATCCTACAGAGCCGGATTAAGCCGGATTATAAAGCGGAAAAGGATTAAGCTGGATTAGGCCGGAGTGTTGAGGTCGACCACGAACATGCACGCCCTGGCTGTCCCGCCTGACGGGGGGCGCAGCAACGAGCGAGAATGAAGGCATCCTGCGCCTCTCCTCTCCTCATCCGCCTCCTCCTCCACACTCCTTACAATCGCCCCCCATCCCCATCCCTCCCCCCTCTGGCTCCTCGTGCTGCGCCCCCTCCCGGTCAGCCTTTTGCTTGTCTCACCTGACGCCTCTCCTTTCCGCCTTCTCGTCCTGCGCTTCCCCCCGCCCCTTCTCCACATGTTCCTCCTCCACTTCCGTTCCATCATCCTTCTCCTGCCCCACCCCTCCCCCTCATCAGCTTCACAACGCAAGGTTCGAAGACAGCCCATCCCGCTTACACCCGCCGGCAGGATACCCGATCACGACCCTCACGCACAAAGCCAGGGGCTGTACGGAAAGCGGGTGGGCCCACTCCACCTGCGAAGCCGTAATGCCGCCCCGACTCAAAAATCATGGGTGCAGCCCTCCCCGGGGAGTCCCTCTGACAGCGTGGCACCTTTCTGAGCCTTCCGGATGGGGTCGGAACAGATGGGGTCGGAGGACCGCGCCGCATCACCGATGCATCGCCGATGCTGGAGCCCGTTTTGCTTCACGTCGACGTCGCCGATGTATTGCCGATGTCGCCGATGCATCCCCGATGCATCGCCGATGCGTCGCCGACGCATTGGCGATGTGTCGGCGATGTGGCCCCATCCTCCGATCCCATCTATTCCGATCCCATTAAGGAGGCCTCTAGCCTTGGAGAGCGAAGCCAACACGCACCAATGTCACTTTGGAGTCCCGAAATGGTGCGGTGACAGACCGTGCGGTGACCTCGGAACCCCAAGAGACCTCACCGCACGGTCCGTCACCGCACGGTCTTGGGACCCTGGAGGCCCCTGTCGCCAGAGACGTCCTCGGAGAGGGCCTCGAATCTCAAAACCATGCGGTGACCCCGAATCCCCACCGACTCACCGCACGGTGTGGTCACCGCACCATTTGGGGGCCCCCGAATCACGCTGGTCGAAGGACCCCATCAGCGCGCTGCCGGTGGAGGAGTGCGGGGGTCTGCGCCAGGAGCGAACGCAAGAAACCCAACCCTGAGACCCCCAGGACGTCCGTTGACTCTCGGTGTGGGAACGTCACGCTTCCCATGGCAAACCCAAGAAACCGAAGAAACCCAAGAAACCGAGGGCACCGTGGAAGCAAGCAGGGTGTTTCTTGGCATGGGTCTCCGCTGTGTGGCACGCCACGCGCCCCTTGGCGAGACGGCGCGCGTGTCCCTGGTAACCTAGCGCCTGTTTACCCCTCCCGAGCGGGTTGACAGAAGGCATAGCTGAGCAGACACGTGAGCGACGAAGAGCAACGGGTGCTGCGCGAGTGAACGTGACGACCTGACGCCGCAGATTGCGCGGGCCGCCTGTTTACCTTTCCCGAACGGGGCGAGAGAAGGCATAGCTGCGCACACACGTGAGCGACGAAGAGCAACGGGTGTCGCGCGAGTGAACATAGCGACCTGACGCCGCAGATTGCGCGGGCCGCCAGCGTGGCACACCTGATGGAGAAGAGGGGGCGGTTACACGCGATAATCAATGGGGTGGATACATCACTGCCCCAGCTCTGGTCCAAGGTTTGTTGTCGCCCGTCGCGGACAAGGTCGTTTTCCGCTACGGTGGCAAAACCGCTCCATCGACATTGCAATACACGTCCGACAAATGCGAGATCGCTTTGCCAAGATTCAATGCATTGGCGAGCGCGCGTTGCAACACACTGACAGACAAATGGGGTCAACTGACTCTTTGCGATTACCGCGCAAACCAAGAACGGAACATGTGAGCGCGCAAGCGAATCAACCCAACGGGAGGAGCTCAACCTGCACGGCAACCTTTCAGGGGAAAGCAGCCGAGATGGAGACCTCCCCAATTGTGCGAACTGGCGCATCGGCCCCCAACGTTTTCGGTAGAACGTTTTCGCGCCCAAGAGAACCGAACACATCATCCACAAACCATAACGCCCCCGGCCCCCACGGGCCCGTGCACGCCCATGCGTCGAGACACGTCGCGCCCTGGCGCGCCCCCCCGGGAACCCTCTGGCGAGGCAACGCAGCGGGAAACCCATGTGTACATGGCTGTCCCCGAAAGCGGTCTGGTCCACGCCGCCCGCCGTTCACGCTACCGCGCCCGGGCGCAACCGTACTGCTCTGGGCGCTTTGTGGGCCCCGGAAACGGCAAGGCCGCTTCTTCACCGTTTCCATAAAAAATGCCCCTTGAAAATGGAAACGGCAATAAAACGGCGACCGGAAACAGCAACAGAAACGGCTCCAGGATTGGAGCCGGAGCCGGCACTTGTCAAAAAACGGCGACGGAGCCGGTAAAAAAACAGCGTCGGAACCGGCAACAAAAACGGCAAAACGGAACCGGTATTGTCCGGCCCTGTCGTTTCCAGGGCCCCGAGGGGGGCGTCCAAGAGGGGGGGCGCAAATCGTAGCCGGCGGCATGTGCGCGCCCAGTGGGGGAGGGGGGGGCCAGGGGCGCAATGAAGAAGAAATAAGAGGCACCATGAAATTTGGGAAAATATCATGGCCCACGCCATGATCTCCCCCCCCCTGTCATCACCCTCCTCTTTGCCGCCCCCGATCATCAGCGTCGGGGGGGCGCCACCCCCGCCGACAGCCCCCGTCGCGGGCAGCCACCGCGCGCGCCGACCCCCGTCGCGGCGCGACGACCGAGCGAGGGTCTCCCGCGTCGGGGGGGCGCCAACCCCCCACGCGGATTCAGAAACCCAGAACACGCATTTCGCTGCGGATGTGCTCGAATGCCCGCACCGCCGACCGCCGTGCTCTTTCGTCGCTCGCGTTATGTCGGGCCTGTCCCTCTACAGGGGGAATATTCAAAGATAGTCAACAAAAAATCGGGGGACTATTTTTGGAATATTTTCGACCCTTTTGGAGCATTTTTATTTTCGATTAATCGAATATTTGCGACTATTTAGTAAACAAATTTGTTCGACTATTTTTGAATATGTTCGACTATTTTTCAATATTTTCGATTATTCGACTATTTTTTAAAAATACTTTTCGTCGAGAATCCCTCTGTAGGGGGACGCGCCCGACCCAACGCTCGCGCAACACCGCAGGCTCTGGGGACGGCCGCTCGAGCTCGGAGAGGCGCCGCCTCCGGGCGGGCGCCGTCCGGGGAGCCGCCGGGAGCACGGGGCCCTCGAGAGCGCAGGGGGGGGGGGGGAACGCTGACCTTCCAGGAGGGCTTAGAAACAGCACCAGGACGTCGCCGTCCTGATTCCTGTCGAGGTTTGGGGCAGTCCAGATAGATCTATAGGTCTGGAGTGCTATTTTCTAGCACTCTGGGAGGTCAGGGGAAAGAGGGGGGCACCCCGCACGCGGCAGCACGGGAGGTAGAGGGCGCCGCTCGGGGCCCACAGGGGGGGTGGGGGGATGCTTGGGCTCCAGAGGAAGACAAAACAGCAGCATGAACAGAAACTGCTGGCGCTCCGCGCGGGTTTCTCGGATCGGCGCCCGAGCCTGAAGTCGGGCCTGTCCCCCGACAGGGGGACTTTCGACGAAACATGAAGAGTACCCCAAACAAACTCCAAAATTGTCAAAAACAAAAACAAAAAAAATACTAGAAAAATAGTTCCCAGACTATTTCTTTGCTATGTTTGAATCCTCCTGTAGTGGGACAGGTCCGACTTAAATCTGCGCCCGAGCCCCTCCCTGGCGCGCGGAGCGCGCCGAGGGCGGTGCCGGAGGCTCCGCCTAAGGGGGCCCAGCGCGGGCCCACGAAAGCCGCAAGGCGCGGACCCACGAGATCCGCAGAGGCTCCGCAGAGCGCAGAAGGCCTAGTCCTAAGTCGGGCGTGTCCCCCTACAGGGGGATTTTGGGCGAAAAAGAAAAAAGAGTCAAACAATACCCTAAAATACTCGAAAATGGTTAAAACATCGTCCCCGTACTATTTCTTTACTATTTCTGAATATTTCCCCCTGTAGAGGGACAGGCCCGACTTAAGCTTACTCGACTCGTGACATCAGAGGGAGCGTGATGGAACTGCGCGCGAGGAAGATGAGAGCGCTGAGGGTGAGAACGGGTGAGGACGAAAGGAAAAATGCGGCGGGGTGATAAGAGCGGGGGTGAACAAGAGCGAGGACGCGGAAGGCGATGACGAGAGCAGAAAGCAACACACGATAACCCGCTTGAAATGCATGGAACTACAAAAACAAGAGCCCTCCGACACATCCTTCCTCCTGCTCCTCCCCACTGGAGCCCTGCAGACACCACTGGGAGACCGCCGCAGGCGTTCGAAGAGCGCCGACTCCGAAAACCTCTCTTTTCTATCCTCGTGTCCTACATGATCCTCGCTGCATATCGAACAGAATCCAGACATGCTCAGGCTGTGGGGAAATCCAGAGATACCGATACCGCTACTCCACAAGCCTCTTCTGGGGTGAGTTCAGACCAGATCCCGAGGCGAATCGCAGTGGCGACGAAGGCCTCCCAGGAGGCCCACAAGGGGAAAACGAGAGAAAGGTAGTGGCACACGCCGGTCCGACGAAGTAGGTAGAAACCCGCAATAGGGGCGGACAAAGAGGTCTGGGCTCGGTCCCGCAGCAACTGTCAAAACAGATCGATTCTTGAAGTAGTAGGGAAGGCGCTTGAAGTAGGCTGGGTTCTGGGGGTCCAAAAATACCGATTTCCAACGACCAGCGTGCATGGCGCATTTTCCTCCTCGAAGGCCAGCGGAATCGCTCCCGATGTTTCCCACATCTCTCACTCTGGCCGCATCCCCGCGGGGTGTCCGGAGGTTTTTACCCCGCTCCCCACTCCTCTCCTGGGTTTGAATCGAAAGGGAGGGCCACGGATCTTTGAGCGTCCAGGGTGGCCCTAATATGGAGCCACGAGGGCGTTAAATCGCCCGAAGAGGTGTCCAGGACGGCCCAAGATGGCCTTCAGCACGGCTCCAGTCGGCTCCAAGACTGAAGGGGCCCTGGGACACACACACACACACACACACACACACACACACACACACACACACACATAAATATACACAAATAACAAGATTCCCCATATTTTGTATAATATTTTCTTAGTTTTTGTCTTCCCCCCCACTTCCCATAATTTCCCACATGTTCCTGGGAGTCGATGACGAAGTGTGTCTATGTGTGTTTTTTTCCCTCCTGATCTACCCCGCTCCCCACTCCTTCTCCTGGGGGCGACAGGGAGGGCCGCGAATCCTGGAGCGTCCAGGGTGGCCCTAATGTGGATGCACGAGAGCGATCAAATCGCCTGAAGAGGCTTCCAGAATGGCCCAAGATAGCAGAAGGGGCCCTGGGACACACAAACTAATACACACAACTAACAGGATTTCCAGTATTTTCCAATGTTTTCTGGGCTTTTGTCTTCCCCCCACTTCCCATATGTTCCCATATTTTCCTGGGAGTCGACGATGAATTGTGTCTGTGTGTTTTTGTTTCCCTCCTGATCTACCCCGTGCCCCACTCCTTCTCCTGGGGGCGACAGGGAGGGCCGCGGATCTTGGAGCGTCCAGGGTGGCCCGAATGTGGATCCACGAGAGCGATCACAATCGCCTGAAGAGGCTTCCAGAATGGCCCAAGATTAGGGGAACAACAAGTGACATAAACATAAAAAAAACCCAGAGGTCCGCACGGATGTCTCACGCAGCCCCGCGCGGCGCGCATGCAGCGGGGACACATTGACGCCCCGATAGCAAATCCACTGGCGCACCCATTAGAAACGTCGAAAGAATGCACTTCAGACTGCAATTCGGGCGACGATTCGCACTCCGATCAAAACTTCAGACGCGGATCCGATCGCCGGCAATCACGACGCCGCACGACGGGAAGCACGTGCTCGGCAACGGCGCGGGGGGAGCCCGCCCCGACCAACTGGGCGCCAATCCCAGCGTCGTTCTGACGGCCACGAAATAATGTAGACTCATGTCGGGCGTGTCCCCCCACAGGGGGATTCTCTACGAAAATAAATGATACCCGAAAAATGCCCCAAGAAGGTCAAAAAATATGCAAAAAATTGTCACCAGACTATTTTTGGACTATTGTTTGATTATCTTTTGGGTATTTTTAATTTTTCGTAGAGAATCCCCCTGTAGGGGGACAGGCCCAGCTTAAATGTAGACGTCTGGGCGTATCCTGCGCGCGCCGCGCGCGACTGGGAAGATGCCCCAGGACTCCACAGCGCGACCCCAGCGCTGGACGCTTGCGTTGTCACCTACGAGAGCAACACCTAATTACTCACCAGGGCCCGGGAATGCGGCCAGCGAGACGAAGACAATCTGCGGCCCCCACGAGGCCAGCTCGCTCGACGCCGCCCTGAAGTCCTGACATACTGGAGCATCGCAGCCGTTTTGGGGATCCCTGGCTCGCGCTGCAATGCGAAACAGCTGGGTGGTGCAACGGGCAATGGTGCTGCGATCGACGATGCTCGAGGTGCTGGTGCGCCATGGCAGCGGCCGCGGCGGTGGTTCTCGGGCGCGGTGCGCGTAGTCTTTGGGCAGGCCGGCTGGCGCCGCTGGCACTGCTGGCACTGTCGGCGGTTGCTGCCGACGCGCTTGGGCTGCTGGTCGACGCGTGCAATGATGGCGGCTGCGCGGGTTCGCGGGGCGATGGGTGGGCGGCGCCAGGGGTGCTGGCGGCGGTCAAACGGTGGGGCGTTGGGCGCTGATGATGGAAAACGCTTGCGTCGACACCTAGGATATCGGCCATTTTGCCTCGGTGATGTCTATCGTCTTGCCTGTCTCGAAACATCTTGCTCGTCGCTCCATTGGCCGAAATCCCCGCGGGATGGACCAAAACGGCCTCGGGCCATTTTGCCGGTT
>CAUYUJ010016824.1:0-37500 GCA_963575745.1 Prorocentrum cordatum | reverse complement strand
TAATAGATGGTAGTAGTCTTGGTAATGGACGGGGTAGTAATTACGGTCGTATTCGTAGTGGTCGTAGTTCTAGTGGTAGTATATCGTGAAAGTAGCTGTAGTAGTAGTAGTAGAAGTAGTAGTAGTAGTAGTAGTAGTAGTAGTAGTAGACGTAGCCGTAGTTTAAGTTGTAGTAGTGCTAATTGTAGCGGCAGTACTAATAACTGTAGTAGTGGTAGTAGTAGTAGTAGTAGTAGTAGTAGTAGTAGTAGTAGTAGTAGTAGTAGTAGTAGTAGTAGTAGTAGTAGTAGTAGTAGTAGTAGTAGTAGTAGTATAGTGGAAGTAGTAATCGTAGTCGTACTACTATTACTACTACTACTAGTGGTGATCTGTGCAATAGTAGTAGTAGTCGAAATAATAATGATATCCGTAGAAATAATAGTGATACCATTCGTAATAATAAACGTAATCGTAGTAGTAGTAGTAGTAGTAGTAGTAGTAGTCGTAGTAGTAGTAGTAATAGTAGTAGTAGTAGTAGTCGTAGTAGTAGTAGTAGTAGTAGTAGTAGTAGTAGTAGTAGTAGTAGTAGTAGTAGTAGTAGTAGTAGTAGTAGTAGTAGTAGTAGTAGTAGTAGTAGTAGTAGTAGTAGTAGTAGTAGTAGTAGTAGTAGTAGTAGTAGTAGTCGTAGTAGTGGTAGTAGTGGTAGTAGGCGTAGTAGTAAGTCGCAGTCGCAGTGATAATGATAATAATGGTAGTAGTGGTAGTTGTTGTTGTTGTTGTCGTAGTAGTAGTAGTAGTAGTCGTCGTAATGGTTGTAGTAATGGGAAGTAGTAGTAGTAATAGTAGTAGTAATACTAGTAGAAGTAGTAGTAGTAGTAGTAGTAGTAGTAGTAGTAGTAGTAGTAGTAGTCGTAGTAGTAGTAATAGTAGTAGTAGTAGTAGTAGTAGTAGTAGTAGCAGTAGTCGTAGTAGTCGTAGTAGTAGTAACAGTACTATTACTAGTAGTAGTGGTAGTAGTAGTAGTAGTAGTAGTAGTAATAGAAATAATAAGGCCACCCGTCGTCTATGGCCGGCCTGTTTATGGCCAGTAGTTTGGTCGGGTTTCTATACACGTGTACGAAAACCAAATATAAACTACGCGTCCTTTACACTTGACTGATGGCCGGCACCTTGTGAGGAATCGTAAGGAATTCGCGAGGAATCCTCAGGAACTCTCAAGGAAATCTAAGGAATCCCCCCGGAAACCGAAGGAATCCTCAAGGTATCCAAAAGAATTCCTAAGGAATCCCAAGGAATTCATCAGGAATCTTAAGGAATCCCTGAGGAGTCCTGATTCTCCAGTAATCCAGAAAGGAAATCTCTTGGAATCCTAAGGAATTCTTAGGGAATCCCGAATCCCAAGGAAGCCTGCAGGAAACCGAACGATTCTTCCAGGAAGCTTCCAGGAATCCGAAGGAATCGTCGGGAATCCTGAGGGAATATTAAGGCAATCCTTAGGAATCCTTAGGAATCCCTGCGGCATCCTAAGGAAGCCTCCAGGAAGCCGAACAAAAAATCAGGAATCTTAAGGACGTCTCCAAGAATCCCACGGAATTCTTCAGGAATCCTACGGAATGCCAGAGGGATCCATAAGAATTCTTCAGGATCCCAAAGGAATCCAGCAGGAATCCGAAGGAATCTCGAGGGAAACCGAAGGAATCCCGGAGGAATCCCAAGGAATCTCAGACGAATCTTAAGGAATCCGCTAGGAATTCTAAGGAAGCCCCGAGGAATCTGAAGGAACCCCCGACGAATCCGAAGGAATCCTTGAGATCCCATACGGATTCTCCAGGAATCCTAAGGAATTCGTCAGGATTCCTGAGGAAGTCTCCAAGAATCCTAAGGAAATCTCAAAGAACCCCAAGGAAGTCCCTAGGAATCCTAAGGAAGTCCCCCGGAATCCTAAGGAAGTCTCCAGGAATCCTACGGAATTCCAGAGATATCCACAGGAATGCTCGAGGAATCCTACGGAAATTGCGGTGAATCCTGAGGCTTCTTGGGTGAATCCTGGGGACTTACCCCGAAGATGCCTAAGGAAGTCTCGAAGAATCCTCCGGAATTCTCCACGGCTTCCAATAGAAAACACATACTTACTCCGACGGAAGAACCCCACATAAGAATCCTCTGGGCGAATCTGAAAAAAAAAAAAAAAAAAAAAAAAAAAAAAAAAAAAAAAAAAAAAAAAAAAAAAAAAAAAAAAAAACACCGTCGTCCTCGTGGTTGGTGAGGCGTCCTGGCTGTCTCTTCTGCGTATATTTCCTGTCGCCTTGGCGCGGGCCCCCCTTCCACTCCTTACGTTGTCCCCATCCTCGCCCCCCTGTTTGTTCCGCGCCCCGCCACCTCCTCCCCTTCCTGTTGCATGAGCGCGCATGTCGATGTTCCTCGGCGCCGTCGCCGCCACGGCCAGCACAGGCGCGTTCTCTACTGGTCACGTCGCGCAGCCGTTGGGACAACCCCGCGGGCCAGGCTGTCGGGACAACCCCGCGAGCCGCTGGCGCGCAAAACCAAGCCGTTGGGACAACCCCGCGGGCTTCGAGCGAGGCGCAGCCGCGCTCAGGCGGAAGGCAGCACGAAGCCCAGCTCTGCCGCGAGCTGCTTCGCCTCCACCCTGGACAAAACCGCCTGCGAATTCCTCCATAGTCAGGCTTGAGGAGCCCAAAATTGACGACAGTTACAGCATTCCGATGACCCGCTCGGATTACCAACATGATTCGCGGGCCCCATAGGGAGGGGGCTCCCGCCTGAGACTTCCTCACAATTCACTCAGAGACGAGGCTCCCGCCTGAGACTTCCTCCATTTTCAGGCTTGACGAGCCCAAAAGCGACGACAGTTACATGTTTCCGATGACCCGCTCGGATTACCAACGTGATCTGCGGGCCCCATAGGGATGGGGCTCCCGCCTGAGCCTCCCTCAGAATTCACTCACAGACGAGGCTCCCGCCTGAGACTTCCTCCATTTTCAGGCTTGACGAGCCCAAACGTGACGACAGTTACAGGATTCCGATGACCCGCTTGGATTACCAACATGATCTGCGGGCCCCATTGGGAGGGGGCTCCCGCCTGAGACTTCCTCACAATTTACTCAACGATGATGAGGATGAGGATGATGAGTGGTGGTGAAGATGAGTGGTGAAGATGATGATGATGGATTGTGAGTGGTGGTGGCGATGATGATGTTTGAATGAGGATGATGCCGATGCCGATGATGATGATGATGATGATGTTCGTGAGCGTGTGGGAGAGTGCGAGTGATGATGATGATGAGTATGTGAGCGACTAAGCATGTGAGAGAGCATCATCGATGATGCTGATGAGGTTGATGATGAGAGAGTGTGAGTGAGTGTGAGTGGGTGTGTGTGTGTGTGTGTGTTCCTGTCCTGTTCCTGCGCGGGGTGTCCAGAGAAAATTACTGCGACGGAAAAACCCCACATAAGAATCCTCTGGGCGAATCTGAACAAAAAAAAAAAAACATCACCGTCGTCCTCGTGGTTGGTGAGGCGTCCTGGCTGTCTCTTCTGCGTATATTTCCTGTCGCCTTGGCGCGGGCCCCCCTTCCACTCCTTACGTTGTCCCCATCCTCGCCCCCCTGTTTGTTCCGCGCCCCGCCACCTCCTCCCCTTCCTGTTGCATGAGCGCGCATGTCGATGTTCCTCGGCGCCGTCGCCGCCACGGCCAGCACAGGCGCGTTCTCTACTGGTCACGTCGCGCAGCCGTTGGGACAAACCCGCGGGCCAGGCTGTCGGGACAACCCCGCGAGCCGTTGGCGCGCAAGACCAAGCCGTTGGGACAACCCCGCGGGCTTCGAGCGAGGCGCAGCCGCGCCCAGGCGGAAGGCAGCACGAAGCCCAGCTCTGCCGCGAGCTGTTTCGCCTCCACCCTGGACAAAACCGCTCTCTTGTCGAACTCCAGGGGCGCCTTCCGCAGGGACGCCGGCGGCCCGCTCGGATTACCAACATGATCGGCGGGCCCCATAGGGAGGGGGTTCCCGCCTGAGCCTTCCTCAGAATTCACTCACAGACGAGGCTCCCGCCTGAGACTTCCTCCAAATTCAGGCTTGAGGAGCCCAAAAGTGACGACAGTTACAGGATTCCGATGACCCGCTCGGATTACCAACATGATCTGCGGGCCCCATAGGGAGGGAGCTCCCGCCTGAGACTTCCTCCCAATTCACTCACAGACGAGGCTCCCGCCTGAGACTTCCTCCATTTTCATGCCTGGGGAGCTCAAAAGTGACGACAATTACAGGATTCCGATGACCCGCTCGGATTACCAACATGATCTGCGGGCCCCATTGGGAGTGGGTTCCCGCCTGAGACTTCCTCACAATCTACTCACAGACGATGCTCCCGCCTGAGACTTCCTCCAAATTCAGGCTTGAGGAGCCCAAAAGTGACGACAAATACAGGATCCTGATGACCCGCTCGGATTACCAACATGATCTGCGGGCCCCATAGGGAGGGAGCTCCCGCCGGAGACTTCCTCCCAATTCACTCACAGACGAGGCTCCCGCCTGAGACTTCCTCCATTTTCAGGCCTGGGGAGCTCAAAAGTGACGACAGTTACAGGATCCCGATGACCCGCTCGGATTACCAACATGATCTGCGGGCCCCATAGGGAGGGGGCTCCCGCCTGAGACTTCCTCACAATTTACTCAACGATGATGAGGATGAGGATGATGAGTGGTGGTGAAGATGAGTGGTGAAGAGGATGATGATTGATTGTGGGTGGTGGTGGCGATGATGATGTTTGAATGAGGATGATGCCGATGCCGATGATGATGATGATGATGATGTTCATGAGCGTGTGAGAGAGTGCGAGTGATGATGATGATGCGTATGTGAGTGACTAAGCATGTGAGAGAGCATCATCGATGATGTCGATGAGGTTGATGATGAGAGAGTGTGAGTGAGTGTGAGTGGGTGTGTGTGTGTTCCTGTTCCTGCGCGGGGTGTCCAGAGAAAACAAGAACCCCACTTTGGATGTGGGGAACAAGAACCCCACTTTGGATGTGGGGAAAAACCATTGGTTGCCAATCGACAACTAATAGAAACAATTGGTTTCCAATAGAGAACTAATGAAAACCATTGGTTCCGAATAGAAAACGAATTAAAGCCATTGCCTCCCAATGGAAAACTCATTAAAACCATTGATCCCCAAAAGAAATTTAATTAAAACAAATGATTTCCAATGGACAACAAAGAAAAACCACTGGCTCCCAATAGAAAAGTAAACAAAACCATTGGTCCCCAATGGAAAACTAATTAAAACCATTGGTTCCCAATAGAAAACGAATTGAAACCATAGGTGTTCAATAGAAAACGAAGCCAAACCATTGGCTTTCAATCGGAAACTAGTTAAAACAATTGGCTTCCAATAGACCACAAAGAAAACCAGACCTAAACCCAAACCCAAACCCAAACCCAAACCTCACCGGCCATAAGTCAACTGTGACCCTAGTAGTAGTAGTAGTAGTAGTAGTAGTAG
Organism: Prorocentrum cordatum; assembly: GCA_963575745.1. Lineage (NCBI taxonomy): Eukaryota > Dinophyceae > Prorocentrales > Prorocentraceae > Prorocentrum > Prorocentrum cordatum. Next base: position 31,997 of record CAUYUJ010016824.1, on the reverse strand, counting down.
TAGTAGTAGTAGTAGTAGTAGTAGTAGTAGTAGTAGTAGTCGTAGTAGTCTTTTTTTGAGCTCCACGCCCACGCCTCCAAATCAGGGGTCGGCCCTGACAGAGCACCTGCAACGGAGGGAGGTGCAGGTGCCGTAAAATATCGAGAACTAATCGGATTCGACTAGATCGTCAGCAGGCTGAGGCACGAGCGGGGCCTCATCATCTTCAGCCGCTAAAGCGTCACGAACCAGGCGCAGCGCATCTCTTTGAGACGGGGCGTCGGGTAGCTGCTCGGATGGCACCAAGCTCGGCACAGGGGCAGGAGCAACAGGCGCGCTGGAAGAGGACGCCGTGCTGCCCTGAGCGCGGTCCACACCACTGCTCAAGGGCAAGGCTGCGGCGGCACGGGTACTGGATGCGGCCGAACTGGCCTCAAAAGTGTTGAAACACTGAGTCAAATTGTCAGTGTTGACCGTGACGCTTTTATTGCGCATGCTGTATTGGGGGTGCCTGCCTTTGCAAAGGTACCCCCATCCATAATGAGCAGCGCGGGTTGGAGGAACGGTGCACTGTTCAGCCAGGCCTCTGACGGAGGCTCCAGAGCTGTGGCACTTACACCTCGTACAAATAAAAAGCACAGAATTGTCTGAACAATCAAAGGCAATCGTGCGATGGCCCAACGCGTCCAGTTTGGGCGCATGGAGCTTTGAATCTTTGGGACAACGGCCTGGAGGTGGCTTGTTAACACCTCGCGAACCTCGAAGACAGACCGCACACCTCCAGACCCCTGACCACCACTCCCAGCGATGACCATCACTGGGAGCAGCGGGAACATGAAGAACCCGAGCAACGCCACTGAGATCGAGGCCGGGCCACAGGTGCAGCAGGCCGGCAGCCAGCTTCAAAGTGGCACGGGCACGGCGCACTGACTGGTCAACGGCGTCGAGCTGCAGCTGATCGCGCGGGTGGAGGGAAACAGCCGCCTTGGCTCCCACATCGGCGTGATATTGCCCTGCCTACACCACCGTTCGTCGGGGCCAATGCCCGCCTCATCAATGTCACGGTGCGCCGCCACCTTGACACATGGACAAATGGACGGTTGTTGGGCATAGCACTGAATGAACGCACCCGAGTACATAAGCTTGGCAGAAAGCTGTTCTGCCTTGGACCTGTTGGCAGTCTTGACCACACTCGAGCAATCCGAATACACAGTGGACTCCGGAGGCTGCCTTGCAAGAACCGTGGCCCACGTGAGCGCACTGAACTCGGCCCCCTGAGGCGTCTGGGGGAGAGGACTCCAGACGGGGGCCCTGAACTCAGCTAGAAGTTGTCCATCGGGGCCTACCATGCACACACTACTGGCAGCACGCGAGAGCTCCCGCACCACGTGTCGAGAGCACGATCCGTCAACAAAGAGAGATCCCCACATGCTAGTGCCACGCTCGCCTCCGTCTGGAGGCTCGAGAGTGTCATCGTGCCAGACAAGAAACGGACCATCATCGACCTCAGTGAGAGCTCGGGGATACACGTCGGCGGGATGCCGAAAGGCTCCAGAAGTGAAGACGAGCAAGTCATCGTGCTCGTCCGAAGCCTTAGCGGCAACAGCAGCGTCAATCATATCCTGATCGACTAGCGAGGCGCGCGCCTCGGCGACCGGGCCGTGCTGACACTCCCACAGCCTGTGGAAGATTGTATCCTCGCAGCCGCAGAAGGGGCAGACCGATGACACAAGATAACCGAGGGCAACGGCACGGTATCCCGTGAAAAACGCTTCCGTGGCGAACGCTCGGATTCTCGCTTTGTCGAGGCTGGTAAATTTGGAACTGGCCAGGGCTTCTTTGACGACATCGTAGCAGAGGCGGGGACGCATGCCCCTTTTGTCCCCGGACCCCCGCTCGAGCATCCGAAGATAACCATCTTTGAGGAGGGACCGAATGAGGGCAGGCGACACAATGCCGAGGGGGATGGACATACCTCTGTCGTCGCGAAGCGTCATGAAGTTTTCCATAGTCCAGCCGAGGCGAACAAGGGACATCCTCAAAGCCGAAATGGGTCCGCTGACGGACCTCCAAGAACACGAGGCCCCAGAGAAAACAGACGACCAGGCTTCGCGGAGCTGGGGGAGCCCAATGGTCCAACGAAACGCGCTCGTCTGATTCAACCAAACCTCTTTGCTCCACCTGAGAATTGGTGCCGTGGCCGTCCGCCAAGTGGGGTCGCCATCCAAGATAGCGGCCGTCGTGAGCGACCTCAATTGGCTCACGGGCCGTACAACGGAGAACACTGCGCGGCGCAGCTGGTGAAGGTCATGGTCGCTGATACCTGTGATCTCCGACCCATAGGAGGCTCCCGCAAGAGGCCCCGCAGAGAACACCTTGAGCACCACCGAACGCTTCAGGACCTTGGTATGTCGCTTGAGCCGCCTAGCAGCACGACTCGCCTTGGCAAGCCTCTCCTTGAGCTTGGCACACCGGCCAGACACGCGGACTGATCGCCCTGCCGTATAATCTATACCAAGATTCACTGCAGAATTGCAGAACGCTCCTCCAAGCTTCTGCAATTCATCCGCCACCTGAGTGCCGATCGTCTTCGAACTGGCAACAACCGCCGTCTTATCCAGAGCGGAGGAGCACCCGAACTCATGTTCAACCACGTGCTGCAAGTCACGAGATCCCTGGACGATAGAATCGATAACATCACGAGCCCTCCCCGTGCACGACAACCCCTGGTCGTCTATGTACACGTCGAGGTCGAGTCGAGAACGAGTGGGAAGGCTATCGTATCCATCCAAGCAAAAGACTCGAATGAACGTCGTGGCCATCGAACACCCAGCAATGACACCATTCAAGACAAAGTGGGGCCCCTCCAGCCAGCCTCCCAAACACAGGAACCTTCCGCATCGATAAGCGAAGAGGCACAAACGAGCTATGACCAGCGGGAACCCGTGACGACGACATCTCTCTTCAAGCTTGCTTAAGGAAATGTGTTCATAGAATTTCCGAAGATCAAAGAAAACGCTGCAAGATGACTCCCCTTTGGCCAAACCGCTCTCGGCCATGAGCGACTGACGCCACACGACGTCCGCTGCTCCACGATGCTGGCCGGCTGCCCAGTACCGCCTGGGGTGTGCCAACTCCCAGTCCAAGGCCACAGGGCGCCGACAGCGGCCCCAGACTCTGAACCAGGAGCAGAACACCCCAATCGGCCGGTAGCCTCCGACAGGCTTCGGAAGCAACGCGAGCATAACGACAGAGATCTGCGGAGGCAAAGATCCAGTCGCCTCCATGATGGCCCAAATGCTGCTGAGGCAAGAGAGAGCAGCATCGGATAAGTAGGAGAAGTGCTTACAATGGAAGCCGTCAACAGACACAGCAGAGGAGTCCCTATAGCTGCGGGAGACATCGCGGATTTCATCCACCGTCAAACGGGGTAACGGCTCCAAAATCTCGCCGGAGGGAAACGCACCCTGCCCCACCCCCCAGAGGTCGGCGAATCTCGAAACCTCGGCTTTGAGAAGCGAGAGGGGGTCAGCAACGACACATCCTTCCGCTGAGAGCGTGCTGCTGGGGGCCCATGGGGAAGGGTCCCGGAGAAGCTGATGCGCACGTTTGGCCCCCGAGTTCACCCCCACATGCAACCAGGAAGACCAATCACTCCGACTCTTGGCAGCATGCTTGACATCGGCGGCCTGGACGGCCTCAAACACGCGGGAATACACGTCGCCAAGGTCCTGGCCGTCGCTCGAATCTCCAACTGCGGTCGACACCTGCTCGAAAAGCGGAGCATAGTCAGCACGAGCATCAAAAATGACGACAGGAGGGTGCACCAGGACAGAGCGCAAATGCACAGCAGAAGAGGACAAGTGAGAATCCCTGCACGTGTGAATGAAGGCCCGAAGCTGCTGGCCTAACCACTTGATCGCACGGTGGGCTGGGTAGCGCACCTGGGTATCTCTGGCGAGGACCGAGCGCCAGGCCAGCTGAGGTCCGAGCCCTCTCGTGCCGTACTTGATGGGGGCCTGGCCGACCAGAGGCACAAGGTCACGCTCGGCGTGGTCAGCCCAAGCCTTATAGAGAGGGCCGAGCAGACGATACGCACCCCAAAAGTCTCCTACCTCGAGCCTCTCAAGGGCCGAATCGGCCAGGGCTTGCTCTCCAGCCCAGGACGAGTCACGAGGAGCAGGGCCCACAACCCTGGCACTCGGAAGAGGGGGAGGCTTGCGAAAAGTCAAGGCTTGAAGGACGGCCAAACGGGGGTGAAACGAAAGCTCCACCGGGCGATGGGGTGAGAGCTCCGTGTCCAGCAGCGTTTCGACCTTCGCGACAGCTTTGCCTAAGCCGCCCGAGCACACAAAATAATCGAAGGTGGTCGGCGGGCCAACAGGGTAATGAGTGCAGACGCTGGGGAAAACAAGAGACCCTCTGAGCTCGCTGATGAACTGAGCGTCCTCGAGCTCTTTGGGCTCGAAATTGAAGTCAGCACCCAGAAGCCACGGCAAGTGCAGACAATCAACACTCTCGCCGATCCTGGCCAGAATCTCGCGATTGTTGTCGGACAGGCCCTCCGAATGATGAAGGTAGGCCGACAGCATCACAAGAGGGGGGGTCCCTGGCAGCTCCACGAAACACCCGACGGCTCGTCCAGGACAAATGGGATCCCCCGGAAGGGGGCGACACCCCAGCCAGCTGCGCACGAAAATGGCGACTCCGGAGCTGGTATCCCCCGAATCCGTCGCAAGCGCAGGCGACCAGATCGACTTCCATCCGCGGCGAATGCACCAGGAGCTGGCCTGATCGATAGCTTCCTGAGCCAGAAACCAGTGTTCTTGACACAGCACCACATGCGTGTTAGCGCCTTCCAACATGGACTTCATCCTGCCCCAAGAATTGCAGTTGATGGTCTGAACCTCGAGGGCCACCACATCGATATTCTCTGGCGACTGCTCGCCGCGGCCCCCCTGGCGTGCACTCGCACCTCCAGGACTCTGCGAGAGCAACTCTCCCACTTTACCCTGGGCGGCGAGGCCGGGGGAAAACAACGAAGCTTCAGGCCCAAGGAAACTGGAACGGCAGGCGAGGGGCCTAAGAGCGTCGGCTCCGCCGCGTTCAGTAAAGCAGGGCAAGAGAACATTAAAGTTGTTAGTTTGCCCCTCGGTCGGAATTGCCTCTGCCGCCGGAGGCGAAGGGGGAGGAGGGGGAGGAGGAACGAGAGGGGAGAGAGCGAACGGGAAAGCACCATCATAAGGGCACTCACCAGACGAGACGGCGAGAGAAGCCTCGCGCTGACTGGAAATCAAAGGCATCTCCAGCGGCAGCTTCACACAAGAGACGCGGTGAACAGCAGACTTCGCCACAGAGAGCACTGGATATGCACGAGCAGGGGCGGCGAAATTGACGGGCGCCTGCCGGCGAGCAAATGAAGTGCAACTGAACGCAAACGAAGAAGCATGCTGCAAACTAGCGCGGGCAATGGACGAGGTGGAGCTGTCGCCATTGAGCACAGCAAGGGAGCGAGCAAGCAACGCTGACCATCGATGGCGAGACAGACGCTGCTGTGCAGGCTCCCCTACACACTGGGCAAGCAAAAGGGGCATCCCCCTCCTGCGCCAAAGAGCGAGCTGCGCCAGAGATCGCACTCCAGGCAGCTGTTGAAAAGCAAGTTCAGATCCCCCTGGAGCGCTTGCCCATAAGAGCCTTCCCTTGAGCCCAGAACCTGAAGTCCCAAAGAAGCAGGGACACGGCGCCCCGAGACGACCGGGAGACGGGCCAGGACCGAAGGATTATTAGGTGCCTCCAGGGGGGGGTGGCTCAGAAGAGTGACCCTTGCCTGCGATGCGGTCAGCGCGAGAACGCGCGGATGCAGAAGGCGCTGGCGGTTCAGCAGCCGCGGGAGGGCCGGGAGCGGCGCCGCCTGCTGGGGGCGCCTGGGGTTCCGGACGGGCCGAAGCTGCCGCGGCCTGGGCGCCCTGGCCATCGCCAGCAGTTGGGGGGGCAGCGCCCGCTGTGCCACCAGCGGCCGCTCCTTCTCCGTCAGCTCCAGTGCGACGCTTCTTCGCCGCCATCCGAGCCGCCAGCGCAGAGTGCTCCGCCTTGAGGCCGTCGACCTTGGACTTAGCCTCCGAGAAGAGGCTCTTTGCCATGGAGGAGATGCCAGTCTTGAACTGCTCGATGCGGTTCTCCAGCTCAGTCTGGTCCTCGGCCGAGAGCTCGTCGTCAACGCCCACCTGGAAGGCGGAACCCACGTCGACGTCGAAGGCAGCCGCAAACTTCTCTTCGTCAAGCAGGTCGTCCATGGAGAGCTTGTTGCCACCGGCCGCTGGCGTGGCAGGGGGCAACTCAGCATGAAGCTTGCGTACGAGATCACCATGCTCTGATTCCGCCGCGACCAGTTCTGCACGAAGTTGAACGAAAGCTGAACGCTGCAACTCCAACTGGGACTCGAGCTGGTCGAACTTATTGCAAGCTGCCTCCAACCTCTTCTCGACGCCTCGAGCCTTGCTGTGCGCTTTCTGAAGACGGACCTGCACGGCCTCAGGAGCAGCCGCCGGCTTCTGCAGAGCCGCAGCGGCCGTCTTGTACGCCTCTGCTCCCTGCATGTCGCCCATCTTTGCGCAGAGGCCCGACAACTGGAGGTACTCCTCGCTGGTGAGCGGAGGCGCATCTGCGGCGGGGGCACCTGCACCCGGAAGGGTGGGGCCCTTGCCACCGTCATTGGGGAGCCCCTTGCCTCCTTTGATGCCTCCAGCGCCTGCCGGAAGTCCTTTACCTCCAGCTTTGCCCCCTCCATCTGCAGCACCATCTTCGAAGAGGGCCAACGCTCCACCGTAAGACCAGGTCGATGATGGCACCGCGGAGTCGGACTTGAGCGCTCCGCAGTGCTTGCAGAAGTAGAAGCGGCCTTCGTTTTTCTTGCATCCACACCAGCAGCATGTCCACCGCTTGTCAGGAGCATGGCCATGACCAGCATCCACATGAGTAGCAGGCGGACGTTGGAGGCCTGGCACCAACGGCGGCCACTGGGTGTGGTCGCGGCGCCTCGGCACTCGGACGGCTCCAATCCGAGGCGCTTCGCCTTGGAGACCACCAGAGGGAGGAGGACTGGACCACTTCGAGTGCCATGGCGCCCACGCCACGCGCCCTTTACCGCCTCCGACAGCAGAGCCACCCGCCATGCCGCCGATGGGGACGTCGTGAAGAGATGCTCCTGCAGGAGCTCACAAATGGAAGCGTGCGGGTTGAGATCCCGCGAACTGAATGAAATGGAATACGAGCCAATTCAGCCCGCAACAGCTGTGTGCCGTTCTGAGGATAAGCTGTTGCAAGCACAAGCGAAATGCCTGAGCCAGAACGGCTGTAGTCGTAGTAGTCGTAGTAGTAGTAGTAGTAGTAGTAGTAGTAGTAGTAGTAGTAGTAGTAGTAGTAGTAGTAGTAGTAGTAGTAGTAGTAGTAGCAGTAGTAGTAGTAGTAGTAGTAGTAGTAGTAGTAGTAGTAGTAGTAGTAGTAGTAGTAGTAGTAGTAGTAGTAGTAGTAGTAGTAGTAGTAGTAGTAGTAGTAGTAGTAGTAGTAGTAGTAGTAGTAGTAGTAGTAGTAGTAGTAGTAGTAGTAGTAGTAGTAGTAGTAGTAGTAGTAGTAGTAGTAGTAGTAGTAGTAGTAGTAGTAGTAGTAGTAGTAGTAGTAGTAGTAGTAGTAGTAGTAGTAGTAGTAGTAGTAGTAGTAGTAGTAGTAGTAGTAGTAGTAGTAGTAGAGGTCGTACCAATGGCATTACGACGGCCACTGGAAGTTTCCTTTTTGCCCGGCGCAGAACGCCCGAGCTGGTGGCGCGCAAAGCGCGCGGCCCAGCTCCGAGAAGGGCGCCTAACGCGCATGCGCGAATTCACACGCAGTCGGCCCATACAGCCTCAGGCAGGAGGCCGGGGAAAGCGGCGGCTCACGTAGCCCGGAGCCGCCACAAACACGGGCTCCGGCGCCACACATATTTGCCTGCGGGCCCAACGAAGCGATGGATTACCGACAGCAGCGTCGGGACTATGTTCCCCCCTCACCTCCGAACGTTCGGAGACCCCCGTAAAATAACTCCGTTTAAAAGAACCCCTCCAGGGTCGATCCGGAGGCCGGATCCTACATTCGGCTACCTAGGCCTAGCGGCAAGAGTCTCTCTTCAGGCTGCGTTCAGCAAGGGTGACGATCGGGCTGCTACCGGTGCCAACGGCCACTGCTGGTGCCAGTAACATCGAATTGCATTGGTGCTAGTAACGCCCGTACAGGGGCCGCAGCAGCTAAGCAGTGGCCGTGCGACACATACGACGACAAAGAATCATCACTCGCGTAACAGTTGTTGTAGTAATATTTTTGTGTTGCAATTGAGTAGTAAGTGTAGAACTAATGATGCTGAGAATATGCGTAGCCCGTTGGGTATGGATGATTGCGAAACCGGGCTTTCGCCATCTTGCTCAGCACATTAGTTTCTAGAGCAACGGAAAATAGTGCAAGAGGGCAGCTGTTTGCTACGCAGGGTACCAGTGATAGATGGGCTGATGAGGGATACCCAAACCAGAAGAAACACTGCGGGATTCCAGACACGTCCACCCGAAGTCCACAACGAACGATGAACTTGCCCATGTTCATGGCTCCCGACGTCTGGCATCCAGGACGACTCCGCGTGGATATGCGATCGCATAGATACGTTCCGCGCGGGATATCCGATGGAGGCCGGTCAAATTGGGTCCGAGCTGAAGGGGTCGGCGGATACGCGCCGCGGCGGCGACACATCGGCGACACATCGGTGACGTCGGCGCGGGAAAGATCGGGCCGCATCGCCGATGCATTGGTGATGCACCAACCCCATCAATTTCCACCCCTTGTGGGCGCGGCCTGGGTCCGGGCAACATCAGCCCGTATGCGGGGGGGCAGGGCCGAGGAGTCTGGACCGAGAGGCAGTGGATCTCGCCATGGTCATCATCGTAATCGTCATCGTCATCGCCAGCATCCCCATCGTCATCGCCAGCGTCATCGTCATCGCCGTCGTCATCGTCATCGTCGTCGTCATCGTCATCGTCGGCGTCGCATGCTTCCCGCCCGCACGCCCAGGGAGAGCCCCGCGGCCGTGGGGCGGCACCTCCAGCATCGCCTCCGTCTCGGCGGCGAGCCGAGACATGGCCGGGAGGAGCCCCGACTGCGCGGGCGGGGGGGCGCGGCTCGCCGTCGGCGGCGTTACAGAGACGGCCGCCCCGTCCGAGACTCCTCCTCCTCCTCCTCCTCCTCCTCAACCTCCTCCTCCTCCTCCTCCCCCCCCCTAATCACGCCGGTTATCGCCAGGGAATACAGGCCGCCCCCTACAGGCATCTCCAGGCCGCCCCCTACAGGCCGCCCCGTCCGAGACTGCGGCAGGTTTCAGTGGCGATGACACTCCCAAAATTGCCTGGCCTCGCAGAGATCGAGGTGGCCGACCTGTCGCGCTGGCGCCTCGCAACGTCAGCGTGGCGCCCCGGCTTCGCTCACTCCCGCCGGCCTGGTCCCACCCTTTTCTCTCACACAAAGTCCTCTCAGACACACTGTTACTCAGGCTCACTCATGCAGCGTCGTTCATATACGAAGATCCGTGCACACTGCGATTCAATCACATTCGTGTTCACCCACACTTACCCATACTCAACCAAACTCAAACCGTTCTGGCACCCAAACTTGCTTGTGTTCAGAGTCATACTCGAACTCGTCTACAGGGAGCCAACCCACACTTAGACGTACACGCTCAGGCCCAGCCACATTCACACCAATTCATAATAGTCCCCCTCATACCCAGACTATCCCAAACCCAGACTCACGGACACTGAGAGTCACTCATCGAAACCCCTACACGTACCCAGACCCACCCAGACCCCGATCCTCTCTTGTTAAGACACACTCGGCTCGTAATCACTGATAACTACGCTGGCCACTCATGCTCAGACTGGCTGACACACAGACCCTCACCACGCTCAGCCAGGCCCATACGCAGGTTCTTGATCGGAGGCGTCTCGGATCCGAGATGCGATCAAGCTACGCTGAGACACATGCGAAACGAATTGCGGCACACGTGGGAGGAGGAAGCAAGAGAAACAGGGGGAGACAAGCGCACGCGGCCGAGGGGGGCAACTCATACACACACACACTTACATATATGATGCATCAAGCATCGCACTTGGGCTTCCCAGTGAGGACACGCCAAAAGGCATTACACGAACGCAATCGCGTCCAAGTTGGTGAGGCTGGCATCTCGAGTAGAAATGCCACAATTTGGGGGTCATCGAATGTCTTTTGATAGCACATGCTCTGGAGATGTAGCGCTGAGGGGCCCAAAGAGCCGCAAAAGGTACCACGCGGGCCCGTTTGCGTTCAGATGGGTGAAACCTCTGGTGTAGAATGCCGATGTGGTGAAATAAATCGACAAATCTCTTGTCTGAGCCCCATGATTACCGCGATGAAGCAGGCACGGCAATCGGGGCTGCCAAAAAACACCGCCGTGAATATTACACGGGCCCGTTCTCACTCAGGTTGGCGGGGCATATGACACAGAATGGCCGCTTGTGGAACTAGGTGCGCTTCTCTTCGGAGCCGCATGATCATCGCTGTGGCAGGCATGGCACTTCGGCATCCCATGGGGGGAGCCGCCATGGGGTACTACACGCGCCTGCTTGCGTCCAGATCGGTGGATCTCTCAAGGAGATGTGCCGTCCTTTTGAAACGAACGCGCCCCTTGTCAGAGTCCCATGGCCACCGCGATCTAGCAGGCACGGCGCCCAGATGGAGCAAGGCAGCCTCAAGGCACCACGTTGGCCCCAACAGCGTCCAAGAGTGCATCAGCAGCGCCTCAAGAGGCAACGTTCCGGCCTCCGACGAGGGGGCGCCAGTACCCCCCATGATTTGATCGCTGTTCTTTGATCGATGGCCTCCAAGACTGCCCGAGAGGCTCAAGAGGGCCCCCAAGGCTCCCAAAAGAGAGCCCAGGAGCGCCTGGGGGGCTTTCAACATGGCTCCACGAGGGCTCGACGATGGCTCCACGGGGCATCCAAGAGGCTCCCAGAGGTCTCCAGATTCACCACTCCCAACAGCTCCCTTGGGGATTACTTCTGGATTGGCCAGCGGGGGCACGCGAAACATCAAGAACATATGCATGAACCTCAGCCCGGATCCTGCTTCGGGCGTGCACCACCCTAGCTCAGCGCAACCCCGGCCCGAATTTAGAACACTTGCGCTGCAAACACTGTCCAGGGGGCTTCCCGTACCTGCCTCGACCATCCTGAAAGAGCCGGTTGCCAAACAGTGCTTGCACGCAGGGCCGAATGCTTCTCTTCTGAGGCAACCGAGCCAGAAGAGCTGGTCCCGCCGGCTCGTTGCCGCCCGTCGCCGCCGCCGTCGCCGCCGGCAACCCGGGCGCGAACTCACGGGGGGCGATGCATGGGGGGGGGGGGGGGGAAGTGCCCTCTTCGGGGCCCTGACTCAGAGTCGGCGGTGGCCACACCTCCCTTTCGTAAACCTCCCGCCAGTGAAAAAGGCCTCGGACCGAAACCGACGGACCCGGACCCGCCAAAAAGGGCGGCCGCGACGCCCCTCTCGCGACCGAAAAGGGCCCATTCCTGAACCGACGTGTCGGGGCAGGAGGCCCATCAACCTCCGACCGGCCTTCCATTGGCGGAGCCCGGGCGCCCCACGTAGGAAGGCACCAACTATACACCAACACCGATCTGGCCCAGGATCACCCTGGGCCCAGGATCGGTGTATACGCCCTCCTGCCTTGCGCAAGAAGGCATATACACCGATCCTGGGCCCGGGGTGATCCTGGGCCAGGATCGGCGTTGGTGTATAGTTGGTGCCCTCCGACCACGGGAGCTCCCGGAGCCTTCCGTGCGGGACGGGAAAATGACCACAGCCACTGCTTCTTGTTTGCGCCGCCTTCCAGCTGGCCGAAAAAGGAGCAGTGGTTGCGGTCACTTCCCTGGCGCCAAGCTTCACGAACAGGACCACAGCCACAGCTTTGCTTCTGCTGGCTGGAAGGCGGCAACAATAGAAAAGCAGTGGCTGTGGTCGTTTTCACGCCCCGTAGGCCTTGACTGGCGGAGCCCAGGCGCCCCACGGGAGCTCCCGGAGCCTTCCAGGCGCCCCCCGCGCGCTCTGGAGCCGAGCCCCCGGGGCGCGTCCCCGAGCACGCGCAAGCGCCCTCCCGCAAAGCGAGAACGGCCAGTGCCCGAGTCGACGCGTCAGGGCAGGAGGCCTATATCTGCCTCCGAGAGGGGCCCCTTCTCTGCCCTCGCGGCCCCCCCGTTGATCGCCCCCCCCCCCCCCCCTCCATTGCGCGTAGCCTCAGGTCGGGCCTGTCCCCCTGCAGGCGGACTTGGGGCGAGAAATGAAGAATACCCCAACCATACTCCACACGTGTTCAAAGATAGCGAAAGAATCGTCCCCAAACTATTCCCTGACTACTTTTGCATATCCCTCCTGTAGAGGGAAGGGCCCGACTTAACCTTACGCGTAGCCCCCCCGCAACTGGGCCCGAGTGCCAGGCCGGCCGGCTCGCTGCCGCCCGTCGCCGCCGCCGTCGCCGCTGGGCCCGAATGCCGCCCGAGTGCCGCCCGTCCCCGCCCGTGGCCGCCGGGCCCGTCCGCGCCCGGCGTCGCCCGCTGCACTGCGCTGCAGTGCAGTCGCATCGCGTGGCATCGCAGGTGCGCAGCACTGCACTGCACTGCACGTAGCCGCATCGCGCTGCCTTGCTGGGCTCTGGCTGGCGCTGATTGACACGAGTCCACGGCGCAGTACAACGCACTGGGTTGACTGCATTGCTTCGTCTTGCTCTTCATTGCTTTGCAAAATGTTGGATTGGTGCGCGTTGCTTTGGTTGTACCAGATGGATTCTTCCACCACATAGATTGCACCGTATGGATTGTACAAAATTGCATCGCATTGCATTGCAATCGCATTGCATTGCAATCGCATTGCATCGTATCGCATTGGTCTGTATTGCATCGAGTTGCGTTGTATCGCTTTGCATTGCTTTGCGAAGAATTATAATGATTTGGGTTGCGCTGCATTGCTTCGCATCGATTACGTTGCTTGGCATAGCTTGGTTTTCCGTTTGCATTGATGTTGTATCGAAGTGTGTTGCATAATTTTGCATTGTGTTGCATTGCGTTGCAGTGAGTTGCGTTGATTTACATTGTTTTGCATTGCGCTGCATTGCCTTGCACTGCTTTGGCATTGCGTTTTGCATTGCCTTGGCTGCAATACATGGATTGCACCACCTAGCTTACACCGCAAATACCTCAAGAATTTCACTGTATGGGGCCCACGCCGTCCATCTTTTGCTATTCGCGATGCCGCCCGTTACCCGCCCCGCCCCTCCCCTCCCACCTTCGGCAGTGGACAAACCTCCCTTTAGTAGACCTCCCCTCAGTGAAAACGGCCTGGGACCGAAACCGACGGACCTGGACCCGCAAAAATGACGGCCGCGACGCCCTCTCGCGAACCGAAAACGGCCAATTCCTTAATCGACGTGTCAGGGTAGGAGGTGTCCACCCCCGACACCTCCCCCTGGCCACGCCACGACTCCGGCCAGCGCCGTCTAGGAATGGGCTATTCTCTGGGGCGTTCCCAGACGGCGCCGGCGCAGATCGTGACGTGACCCGCCCCATTCCCCCTCTCCCCCCTCGGCCCCTCCTCCTCCACCTCCTCCTCCTCCTCCTCATCCCTCCCTCCCTCCCTCCCTCCCTCCCTCCCTCCCTCCCTCCCTCCACCTCCCCTCCTATCCTCCTCCCTCCTCCTCACTCCTCCTCCTCCTCCTCCTCCTCCCCTCCTCCTCCTCCTCTCCTCCGCTTCCTCCGTTCCCTCCTCCTCCTCCTCCTCCTCCTCCTCCTCCTCCTCCTCCCCCCCAATCACGCCGGTTATCCCCAGGGAATACAGGCCGCCCCCTACAGGCACCTCCAGGGCCGCGAGCGGCTCCTGCCCAACCCAGATCCAGCTTTGCTGGGGCAACCACCCTGACCTTCCAGGAGGACTTAGAAATAACACCAGGACGTCGACGTCCTATGTCCTGCCGAGGTTTGAGGCAGTCAAGATAGGTCTACAAGTCTGGAGTGCTATGTTGTGAGCTCTCTGGAATCTGAAGGTCTGGGTAAAAAAACGATGCCGCTGCTCCCCTGACCCCCCTTCCGAATGCGTTCTGACCACAATTTCGAGGCGACTCCTACGGTGGCGACGATGGGTTTCCGGGAGGGCGCCAAAAGGAAACACGGGCGAAGGGCTCTGGGACCTCGAAGGCCCCCATCGCCCCAAACACCCTCGGAGAACGACCCAAGTCCCCAAACCGTGTGGTGAGCACGAGTAACCACCGACGCACAACACGGTGTGGTCACCACATTTCGGTGGCAACTCAAGGGATCCTCCCATACCATCTTGTCCGCTCTTGCGAATCAACGCTAGTCGACGCTAAATCGACGCTAGTCGCTAAATCGACGCTAATGGATGCTAACCGACGCGCGTCGACGCTAAAGACTGACTTAAGAGGGCATACCAAGCTCCCATGTTTGAACAGGAACCGACCGTCCCGGCATTCCTATAGTCCTACCACGAAATGTTCTTAGAACCCCACAATGTTCTAAGAACAAAAACAGTGCTCTGAGAACATTAACCCGATGTGTCAAAACAAAACACTCCCAGCCAGAAATGTTCTAAGAATGTTCCGTGGCAACCACAGAAAGGTCCTTAGACCATTGCTTGGTAGGCCTAGAGGCGAACCAGGGCGCTTCGCCACTGCTTGACATGTCTCGCTACCGAACCACACCGAGCAGTTCGGGAGCGGCCAAGAGGGGGGTGTCCAAGAGGGGGGGGTGCAAATCATGACCGGCGGCATGTGCGCGGCCCAGCGGGGGGGCCAGGGACGTAATGAAGAGGCGCCATGAAATCTGGGAAATATCATGGCCCCCGCCATGATATCCACTCCCCCCTAGTCATCACCCCCCTCTTTTCCGCCCCCGACACACCGATTGGGGGGCCCCCGGTCCTCCCCAGGAGCAGCTCTGGCCGCCGCGACTCCCCCCGGAGGCCTCCGCGTCGAGGGCCCGGGACTGGACAGCCGCGATCGCCTGGGCGCGGGAGCGCGCGGCCCCCTGGCCCGGGTGTGGACGAAGACGACGACGACCAGCAACGACTGACGACGCCAACAGACGACGACGACGACGACGACGACGACGACGACGACGACGACGACGACGACGATGGACAACGGACAACGGACGACGGACGACGGACGACGGACGACGGACGACGGACGACGACGACGACGACGACGACGACGACGACGACGACGACGACGACGACGACGGACGACGGACGACGGACGACGGACGACGACGGACGACGGACGACGGACGACGACGACGTCGGGGATCTACTGACCTGGGTCAAATCAAACCCAGGGCAGTCGGGCTCCGCAGGATCCCGCACGACCCTGCAGGATCCTCACAGGATCCTGCGCGCCGACTCGTCTCAGCGCACCCCTGGCTTTTTGCAGGATCCTGCAAAATCGAGCGCTCTGGCCGACCCTCCTTTGCCTCGACCCCCGTCCCGAGGCTCTCCGGTGGGGGGCTCTCCGGGGAGCGCCTCGAGGGGGAGCACTCCGGCGAGGCCGCGGTGGGGCTCTCTCATGGCCCACTGGCCGGGTGACGATCGGCAGGTCCCGAGGCGCGCGGTCCCGCTGGCCGCCTCCTCCCCCTCCTCCTCCTCCTCCTCCTCCTCCTCCTCCTCCTCCTCCTCCTCCTCCTCATCCTCCTCCTCCTCCTCCTCCTCCCTCCCCCCCCCTCCCCCCCCCCTCCCTCCCCCTCCCTTTCCCTCCTCTCCCCCTCCCCCTCCCCCCTCCCCCTCCCCCTCCCCCTCCCCCTCCCCCCCCCCCTCCTCCTCCTCCTCCTCCTCCTCCTCCTCTCCTCTCTCCACCTCCTCCTTCTCCTCCACCTCCACCTCCTCCTCCTCCTCCACCTCCACCTCCTCCTCCTCCTCCTCCTCCTCCTCCTCCTCCTCCTCCTCCTCCTCCTCCTGGCGGGGGGGTGGACATTCCCGACGACGACATCCGCGGCCACGGGGCGTCCGTACAGCCCCCCGGGGCTCCTGGAGGTCCCCATGGGGGCAGGAAAGGCAAGAGAGGGGCCAACAAAAAACCGATCGAGGAGCCGACGCCCCCCCCCCAAAACGGCGGCGGGGGGCCAGGCCTGTCTGCTTGCTCCGCATTTGACCAGGGTGGAATCGGGCTTGTCCCCCTACAGGGGGACTTGGACGAAACATAAAAAAAACAATACCCCCAAATGCTCAAAAATGGTCAACAAATCGTCCCCAGACTATTTTGTTAACGATTTTTGAATCTGACCGGCCCGACTTGAGACCAGGGAGGACTCTGAAACTGGTCTGTGCCACAAGTCCCCCTCCCACACCTATCTTCGTCCGTCGAGCGAGGCTGTCCCCGAGTCATCGGGGAAACCTGTTATAGCGGAGAAACGCCTGCTTGCCCCGCACATGTCCCCATGCTTCTGTGCACGATGTCCTCCAGAGCTGACCACGGTCCAAGCCGCTGCAGTGGAGGCCAGCCCACAGGAAACCTGGCAGGAGAAGCCCAACCCCGAGACCCAAGGACGTTCATCGATGCTTGGTGTGGAAGCGTCACGCTTTCCACAGGGAGGCCAGCGGGGTGTTCCTTGGCATGGGCCTCCACTGTACGGAATCAACACACTACCCATCCCTTACTGAGCAGGGACCGACCGTCCCGGCATTTCTATAGGCCCACCACGACATGTTCTTAGAACCAACACCATATTCGAATAACAACCACAATGTTATTATACCATAAGCCCGACGTGGTAAAACAGGACAAACTCAACCAGCAATGTTCTAAAAACATTGCGCGCAGACCACAACAGGTTATTATAACATTGTTTGTAGAAGCCTCCAGGATGGGGTCGGAGTAGATAGGGTCGGAGGATCGCGCCGCATCGCCGATACATCGGCGATGCATCGACGATGCACAGGCGGGGCATCGCCGACGTGGGCGATGCATCGGCCACGTCGACGTGAAGCGAATCTGGCTCCACATCGAGCCGCATCGGTGATGCATCGGCGATGGGGCGCGGTCCCCCGACCCCATCTACCCCGACCACACCTAAGAGGCCTGGAATTTGGTAGGCCTATAGTGGGGAGCCCACAAAGGACGTACGCGCCCAACTATGTACATGAACACGGCCTTTTGACCCGCGAGACCCGCCGCGTGATGCAAGCATTCGCGCAACGCGAACTCTCGAAACGAGCGTGGATTCATGTACGTGTACGTCCTTGTTTCGCTCCTGATATAGGCACGCCAGGACGCTTCGCCAGAGTTGGACCTGCGGCCCGTGACCCCGCAGCCCCGGCAGAGCAAGGCAGGAGCGCCGGGCGCGCGCGCGGGGCGCGCGCAGCGCGCGGCGCGGCGCAGACCTCCTCCACGCCCTCGCGTCTGGCCATTGCCAGGCCTACCTGAGCGCTTGGCTTCCGGGGGAGGGTCCCGCGCCGCCGCCGTCCTCGCCGCCGTCGTCCGCCGTCAGGGGCCCGAAGGGGAGGTCGAGGGACACCGACAGCGGGCCCTGGTCATGACAGTGGCCGGGAACTGCAGTCCGTCTTCGTCTTACTTCTTTCCGTACGCATGTCGATAGCACGGATCGGGGGCGGAACCGGGGTGAAGGTTTCACGCCGCTTAGGGCGGGGGGGCCTCCGGGGGCCTTGGGTGTGGTCTTCGTCGTGCCGGGTCCGCAAATCGCACCAACAAGAGCCCTCTAAGCCCCCCTCTTATTCATCTTCCTTTATTTTTACAAGCCCGCGCGGGGGGAAAACCCGTCACCCCCCCCCAAAAAAACCGGACTCCCGGGATCTGGGGTTTTGGGATATTCCGGACGGTCCTCGCAGCGGCCCCCGGGCCGCGCAGGGCGTTTTGCCAAGCTTTCCCAGCACACCTAGGGCGATCAGAAGGGTCATCGGAGACGTCCCAGAGACCCCCAAGACAGCACAAGATCGATCCAAGAGTGACCGACGTGACCTCAAGATGGCCCAAGAGGTTTCCAGGACAGCCCCAAAGAGGGCTCCAGGAACACTCCCAAGAAGCCCCCCCAGGCAAAAATCATTGATTTTCAAATGTTTTTTTTTTTTTTTGTGAATTTTGGGGTTCTCCTCTTTTCGGCTTCCCGTCGCTCCAAAACGGCGGTCTTCTGGGCGTCCGAAGCCGCCTGGGAGGCTCCAAAATCGCCCCACGACCATCCGAAAAGGCTTCAGGCAGTCCAAGAGAGCCCCACAAAGGCACAACACGGGTCAAAGATGGCCCATGGCGGCCTAGTGTGACCCAAAGACATCCTCCGAATCATTCCACATCGTGACCCGTTCGTTCAGGGAGACCGCGGTTGGAGGCAGGGTGGCCCGAGGAAGCCCCAAGAGGCCCCCAGAATACGCCCAGGAGGCCTCCAGAAGGCTTTAAGAAAGCCTGAAACAACTTTTGTGAGGCCCCCAGAGGCTCTCCAAGGAGGAGCCTCCGCAAAAAAGAGCCGAGGGGGATGGGGAGAATGCCCAGGGCATGGCGAAAATAACGAAAAAGAAGCATGGAAGACGGATACCGAATAACATTATTATAGCGGCTATGCCGGAAAAAGCAACAAGGAGTTATCGCTAAATTGTCGGCTTGGCCTTCCTGCTATTCCGCCTGCGTACCAAGCTTCAAGGACCAAGATGCATGGCGCGAAGCGCCACTGCTGTCTTGTATATATATATATATACACACACATCGTGCGGGAAGGACTAACAAATCAGCCAGCGCGGACCCCAAACATTTTGTTGCCCGGACATAACACCTGAGCGACACATTCCGAAGGGGGGTGCCCAAGGTGCCTGCATGAATGCACATGCAGTCGGACCTCGCAACACGAACGGCGGCACGGACCCGCCCCAAGCGTTATCCGCGCCGCCGTTGCGAGGTCTCGAGATGCCACCCCGAGACACGGCCACCGGCACCACCCCCACTTGGCCGCCGGCCTCAAGCAGCGGAGGCCCCGCTGCCCAAGGACTTAAGTTCCCGCGCCCCCCACGTCGGGGGGCCCCTTCGAGTAACCCCATCGGGCCTCTCAGGGGTGGTACGGCGGGCCTGCACCTACTGTGGCTGGCCAACCACAGGGCAAGAGTCTCTCCCACAGCCCCGTCGAGCTGTGGTGACGATCGGGCTGCTAGTGCAAGAACTGCCCTTGGAGGAAAAGAAGGAGGAGGGATACTGCTGGAGAAGATTGTGATCGGCAGCGCTCTGGAGTGGCAAGTGAGAGGAGGCAGGCCTTCTCAAAAGGCGGCGGGGCTTCTCAGAAGCCTCCATCCTCTTGCCGTCCCTCGGACGTCAATTCCTTGTGCATTGTTCGGCTTCGTGCGTGCATGTTTCGCAAGATGGCCCAAAATGCTCTTCGATGGTCCCCGCCAAGAAAGCATGCACACGTCCGAGCGATGCCAAGTCCTCCTGACAAGCCCTCTGTGCCTTCGGAGGAGAGTGAGACAACATCCCGGAAGGCCAGAGGCCCCCTGAGCCTTCCGAGAAGGCCGGCCACCTCTGCCCTCCCGCACGGGTGCGCCGCCGATAGGAGGGAGGAGAAGTGACAAGAAAGGAGAAGGCCGAAGATGAGATCAAGGTGGGACGCCGCCGTACACCGAGAGCAATGAATGCTTGAAGACCTCGGAGAGCGATCTGAAGAACAATCCTGCCCCCCTCTCTCCTAGCCCCCGTCGATGAGAAGGAACATCAAGGAGAAGGGAAGTAAGACGGATACGAAGACGACGACACCGAACAGCATAAACCAGGGTGACCATAACGCAGGCATCGTCGAACGCGAGGACGACGATCGACCCCGATCTCCAAGCTCTGACCAGGACTCGTCGACGACGGCGACGAGGGGGAACGTTGGGGGCTGACTGGCTCAGGGGGAGAAACATTGATCTGGAATCGGCGATGCATTCGGCGGGGCGAGCTGTCTGGGCCCCATCAGCGATCCATGGGCGCACTGGGGCCGATGCATCTCCCAGTGAGCCCCTCCCCCGCCCCTGAAAGGGCGGTCCGCGCGGATTTCTTGGATCTGCGCTGGACCCCCTCCCTGGCGCGCGGAGCGCGCCAGGGGTGGCGCCAGTGGCGCCGCAAGGGGGCCCAAACGCAGATCCAAGAAAGCCGCGCGGAGCGCAAAAAGTTTGCGTTCATGCAACATGCTCTGCTTCGAGCCAGGACGAGCTGCGCCCCGGCGTCGAGGACCTCCCGAAGCTTGAGCAGGGACCGACCGTCCCGGCATTCCTATAGGCCTACCACGAAATGTTCTTGGAACCCAGGAATGTTCTAAGAACAGAAACAATGTTCTTAGAACAGAAACGGGATGTGTTGAAAAACGCGACAAGCTCAGCCAGAAATGTTCTGACAACATCCCATGCAAACCATCAACAAAAATCGTAGAACATTCTTTGATGGGCCCGCAGGCGCGCCGGGACACTTCGCCACTGCTGGAGAGGCGCCGTGGCCGCGAGAAGGAGGCCGTGGCGCCCGGCCGTGGCGGCCAGGAGCGAGGCCCCCGAACACGCCGGCGCACGGCCGCACGGCCCAAGGGCGGCCACGGGTCGAGCCACGCCGACGACGTCTCGCCCTGACGACGGCCACGAGACGACGGCGACGGCGACGGCGACGGCGACGGCGACGACGACGGCGACGACGACGACGACGACTGGCGGCGACGACTGGAGGCGGCGACTGGCGGCGACGACAAAGGCGACGCCGCCGACGACGACGACGATGACGATCGGCGGCGGCGAGGATGGCGGCCGCCGCCCTGGCGTCGCGCACGCGCGCCAGCTCCGCGGCGATGCCGTCCAGGTGTTCCTCTGTCCGGGCGTCGCCCCCGGCCGCGCGCTCGGAGCCCCGCGGTGCGTGAAACTGCGGGATCTTGACAGGCCAAGGCACTGGCGAGCCCGAGAGAAATGCAGCAGCGGGCGAAACGTCGCAACCATCGTGCTCACAGAAGGAATGCATAATTAGGAGCGGAACGGCTCTTCTGCCAACGCGTTTCACGACATAATATCTGAGTAACGGCCTGGAAACCCGAGCTACTCCGCGCCTTGCCTGTCTCCATTCTGCGCTCTCTGCAGCTGGGGTCCCGCCAGCCCGTTGGGCGTGCGTGGTTTAGAGAATCAGTTCGTCCTGCCACATTCCTCTTCGAGGAGAGGTGTACTTCTCGCCTCTGCCCCTTCTCCGGGGACTAGAGGGAGTGGCCCAAAATGGATGGCTTCAGGAGGGCCCCAGATGGCCCAACGCATCGTTCCTGAATGGGCTGCTGGAAATACTTTCTGTGGCACGCGGGCGCGCGAAACGAGTCGAACGCCGGGCATGCAGGGGCACGCTGTGCCACCAGCAAGTGGGTTGCTGGAGGTTTTTTGTCGAAGCCGCAGGCGAAGGCGCCGACGGCGTCAGCAGAGATGGCTCGGGTTACGAACGAACCGAATTGCCGGCGCATGCGCCGAGCTAGGCGCGTAAGACCGTAAGGATCAGAGACCGTAAGACGGAATTGTTCAAACATCCAAGATTCTATGTTTTATGGTTTTCATGCATACGTCTACGGAATCTCATTTTATCAAGATCTGTCTTGCCACCAACCGCCGTTTTGGAGCCTTCAATAAAAAAAAATGAAAAAAAGAAATAACAAGAAAATAACCGGAAGGAAAAAAAAAGTAGAAGGGAAAAAAAAAAAAAAAATAAAAACTAAAAGAAAAAAGATAAAAAAAAAGGCATTCAATACTGACAGCGCCATTGGAATCACCAATTGCCGTAAAAAGAAAAGGAGGAGAGCGGCCCAGCCGACTCTCCCACAGAGACAAGTCCAGCTGAGTCTCCAACCGATGCTGCAACCACAATCGTTCAAGAAAATACCCCGAGCGGCACCGCCGCTCCAGGACAGCGAACTCAGCGATATCCCCGCCCTGAATCGAGACCGAAGTACCGGGAAGGAAAGCAGTCATGTAGGGCCGCCCCCTATGCTCCGGCGCCCGCCGGCCCAGCCGCGTCGGGCACCAACGCTGGCTGGATTGATTATGACAGAATCCAGTCGTGGGCGGACATATCTTGGGCCGATGAGCCTGTCACAGCGAGATCGGCTGTAGAGCCGGGTGGCGGCCGCGCGAGCGATGGCGGCGGCCCCAGGCCGGCCATGGACGGCAGCTACGACGCGACGGTCGACTGCGAAAAACAAGAGTGAGAATGGAGAAATTCAAAGACACCGCGGACATGTATCTCGTCATCAGCGAGTCACTGGCCATACAAAACGTGGCATTGGTTTTAGTTTGAACGAATGCAATGACAAGTTCAAACGTGACTTTGGAATGCCAAGAGCCTTATCAGAGCCTCCACCGCCGCATACGTCGAAGGCGAGGCCGCGCGAGAAGGGCCAGGACAACAGTGGGCCAAGTAGCTGGAGTTCAAGCAGGAGAGGAAATAGACACAACTACTCCAGAGATCGGTACCAATGGAACTGGAGTGACAGAGACACGTGGGATGATCCTCGTGACTGGAGAAGTCGTCGGCGCAGGTGACGCAGCACAAAAGAACCAGTACGACATAGTCGATGCTGGCCCAAACTGCATCATGGAGCGGGTGCACCACGTGTGCACGGGCATTGTGGCCTGAGCTGGGAAATATTAGCTCCGGCGGGGAACGTCGGGTTTCTTCGGCCTTCCGCCCCCTGGCAACCACCGTTGAGCGGTAAAAAGTTTTTGGGGTTCGCTCCGGTGGCTGTACATGTGTACGGGTCGGGTGGGTTGGGGGGTCGGGGCGGCTCTACGGACCCCGCCGCGGGGGGACTCAACGCACCCCTTCCGCACGGTCAGTGCACCCCTTCCGCACCACCATCCTTTCGCCGTGTCTGCTCCTTTGCCTTGCGCGCACTACCTGATGAACTGACTGTGTCTGCTTCCGCAGCTATACCACTTGGCTTTAGGGAGACGGAAAAGGAGCGAGCCTGCGGAGCGCGCGCGTGCGTCAGCCGGCGGGACGGTTTCCTCCCTTCAGTGTTACCTTAGTGTATGCTTGTCGGCATTATCCCTTCATCCCCATGTCATCGGCGGAGCCCACTGCACATGATATAGTATCGGAACATGTTGCAGGGATTCTGAATATCCAGGCATCAGAATTGATCACGCGGTGTTATGCTTAGGCGCACTGATACTTAACATCTGGCATGCAATGATGTGCAGTGCTACGCTACGCCGTGCTACGATGCGATGCGCCATGCTCGGCTCCGTCGTGGGCCTGCTAACTCTGCGAGCCCGATGCGATGCCACCACGCTGCGCCGGGTGGCGGCGTGAGCCGACACAGTCCACCGCGGGGACTGAATCACGCACCCCACTGCTGCAAGCCGCTGAACTGCGTACCCCCGCGCCGCACTGGAGCGCGAGTCCTCGGCGAGAAGAAATCCCCGAGCTGGGGCGCGCGGCGGGTGCGGGCGCGCGTCCCGCGCCGCGCGGGGTCCCCGCTCGTCTCCTCCGGCGGGCGCCCCGCGGGCGCGGGCCCGCGCCCCTCCTCCCCGCTGGCGCTCCTCCTCCCCGTGGGGGTGCGGCGAGCGTTCCGTCCTTGGGCGGCTTCACGAGGGCCTCGATCTCTGGAGCCTGAGGGGCTAACTCTCATCGTCGGCGTCGTCGTCGAGCGGCCAGCACGCCCACTTCCACAAGGATCCGAGCGGCACAGCCGATCCCTCCACGCTGAGATGTCGTCCCAATCTCGCAGTGTGTGCTCGCCTCAACTTCGCATCGTGTCGCAACCGCGCAATGGCACGCATGGGCCAAGATAAATCCGAACAAAAACTGCTCGCATGTCCGCCCCAATGCTGGTAGCCGTCTAGCCGGGATGTCTCTTCGTGTTCGCACGACTGCCTGTCAGCACGCCAGTCCGTCTTCCAGCAATTGCCTATAGGATTTGCTGGCCCGTCTGCTGGTGCGCCCGCGCTGTTGTCTGTGTCGATGCCATCGCCCGTGACTGTGCAAGCGTACGTAGTGTGCGTACGTGCCTACAGTCAACCCGTACAGTAAGGATGAGCGGTGAGGATGCAAGGGCTTTGGACGACCATGCCGAGGCTCTTCGAGCGGGGCTGGCCTTCGAAAATTGATGAGGATTGGCCGAGGATGACCGACGAGGCAAGGATGCAAAGGCACCCGTGGGAAGTCGCTCATCCTCACTGTGCGGGTTGACTGTATGTCGGCGTCTGTCTGGACCCTCCTCTCTCGGCTACACGCAAGAGTGACCCAGGGTAATTAGAGTGACCTTTGGTGCGCGGCTTTTTGGGGGACTGCGGGGGGGCCATACTCAGGCGCACAAGACGCTACTATCGCATCGAAATCGGTGACTGGCCATCGCTCGGGCGTCCATTCCCTGTGTCTTTTTCGCCGTCGTGCGTGGTTGTTTCGCCAAATGGTCGAGGAGGCTCCTCGATGCTCCTCGACGGTCCCCGCCGAGGGAAAGATGCACACGTCCGAGCGATGCCAAGGTGATAGGGGGGACCCCATTGTGCCCGCACCAAGAGGTCACTCCGGCGAAAGGCCACTCAGACTGAGGTGTCCGTTCCATGGGAACCTGCGTGGCCCCCGGCACTGTCCAATTTGGGCCTGATTTGGACCGGATTTGGAACACATTTGGACCGGATTTGGACCAGACTAGGATTGGATTCGTGGGGGCTAAGAGAACGAGGAGGCGGAGGGGGAACGGGAGGGGAGAGGAGGAACAGGAGGATGGGCCAAATGAGGCCCCCACGCTGTCCACATGCAGGAGAAGCTGATTTCAATATCGCCGACCAAGGCTCCCATGAACAGACATCGAATCAGACGTGTAACCGAGACTCTCTCGGGGCCGCCGGAGGCCGAAACTTGCAGGAAGCAGCCGCGCCGCAGTCCTCTGCCACGGCGCCGAGGGAGAGGGCGCCCGCCCCGCCGGCCCCTCCCCCCCCCCCCCAAGCGCGGGGTACAACTCCTCCGCCCGGGCCCCCTGGAGACCGCCGGAGATGCGCCTGGCCTGTAAGGTTTTAAGTCGGGCCTGTCCCCCTCCAGGGGTATTTTTGACGAAAAATCAAACATACCCCCCAAATAGTCAAAACATACTCCCAAAACAGTATGGGAACTATTTTTGGAATATTTTTTGACCTTTTTGGAGTATTTTGGGGGTATGTTACTTTTCTTCGAAAATCCCTCTGTAGGGGGACACGCCCGACATAACTGTAAGGTGTTCCCGGCGTTATCTTGCAGCTCTTCGCGGCGATCTCTTGGGCCGTTTCCGTTTTGGCTTCGCCATGTGGCAAACATCGGCGGCGAGCGAGGGGGTGAGATGAGAAGGAGAAGGCCTTCTGAGACGGCGGCGGGACTTCTCAGAAGCCCCCGCGCCTCCTGAGAAATGTGGTGTGTGTCTTCGGGGAAGGCTCAGCACACTCCTCCAGGAGGCCGGGGGACTCCCGAGCCTTCTGAGAAGGCCTTCTATCCAGGGATGGACAGACGTCCCTTAAGTAAAACGTGGTTTAGCGAAAACGACCTGAGGCCCAAACCTGGCGGGCGCAAGCCTGGAAAATAACGGCCGCGGCGCCCTCTCGAGAACCGGAAACGGACAATTCACTAATCGACGTGTCACTGTTGGGGGTTCTGTCCACGATCTATCCTTCTCTCTTGCTCTTCTCGCTCGCCGCCGAAACTCGCCTGGCCACGCGGCGTGATCTCGCCCCGCGCCCCGCGAGGTGCGCCACGCGCGCAGCTTATCTTCGCGCCCTCGCGCCGCCCCCACAAACCATGGTCCAGACCACGACGCGCGCAGCGCGGCTATACTGAATGGGGCCCCAGGACACACAGAGAAGTACACAGAAATAAAAGGATTCCCCATATGTTCCCCATGTGTTCTGGGTTTTCGTCTTCCCCCCCACTTCCCATACTTTCCCATATCTTCCTGAGACTCGACAATCAATTGTGTCTGTGCATTTCTTCTCCTCCTGGTAGATCCTGGCACCCCTGAAGAGGACCTGATGGCCCCATCAGGGCCCAGATGTTGGAGCCCCTGGGAAGCCCCAGTGTTAGGAGGCAACTTCTGGAAGGTCTTCGCCGGAAAGATTCCGGAGAATTCAGCTTCAGTGGGGGGCTGTCACGCCGGATGAGATCGCGGATTGAGCGGGATTCAGCCGGATTGGGCGGCATTCCGCCGGATGAGTCCGGACTTCGGACCAAGGCTAAGTCAGGACCTGACCTCCCAGGAGCTGCGTCCGAACCCCAAGGTCTCGGGGAGAGCGCCCTTGCTGCACTGCACACCATCTGGGCCTCACGGGACTCCCTCGAGGCTTCAGGTCGGGGGCGGCCAAGAGGGGGGGTGTCCAAGAGGAGGGGGGTGCCAATCATGGCCGGCGGCATGTGCGCGGCCCAGCGGGGGGGCCAGGGACGTAATGAAACAAGAAGGGGCGCCGTGAAATCTGGGGAAATATCATGGCCCCCGCCATGATATCCACCCCCCCTAGTCATCACTCCCCTCTTTTCCGCCCCCGACTTCAGGCCAGGGACACCTCTTTGCAAACGGGACACCTGGGCATCCTGCCAGACGCCGCCCCAGCAGACACGGGGCTGCAGAGGAGGCGAGATCGGAGGGACGCCCCGCCTCGCCGACGCATCGGCGACGATGGAGCACACCGGTCGCCGCATCACCGATGCCCGGATCTCCGACGGTGCGGTGCCATCAATCCGAGCGTCGTCCCTCGATCTCGGCCTCCGGGGGCACAGTTCCGGGCCTCCGGGAGCCCTCAAGAACGCCTGGGACGTGGCATGGGTGACAAGGCGGGCGCGCCTTTGCCCGCGCCTCGGAGCTGGCTGACCACGTCTGAGGCCTGCAGAGTGTAGGTCGGTTTTCGGCTTTGTCTTCGCATCGAAGCAGCTACATCGCTTTCAGTCACGCGAGTGAGCGCGCAGTCGTAGGAAACAAAAGCTTGCCACCACGAGGGCGCCGAGAGAGGTGGATTCACGCCAGCTGGAATCAAAAAACTAATTCCACACTGCAAACTGCTGTTCTGCTGGCCGACCAAGCCCCGTGGGCCCGGGGCCCCCGACCCGTGTGGTCAAGGACCGCGTGGCGACCTCGGCATCCCCCATGCCCTCACCGCCCCGTCCGTTACCGCACGGCTTCTGGGAACACCCAGGCCCCAGTCGCCCTGGAGACGCCCTCGGGAGAACGACCTGAGCCCCAACACCGCGCGGTGACCCTGAATCGGGAGAACCAATAGGCGCCGATACCGCAACTCCCAGGACCTCTCCCGGGGTGCGTTCTGACCCGGATTGCGAGGCGAATCCAGCGGTGGCGACGAGGGCCTTCCACAAGGCCCCCCCAAAAGGGAAAAAGGATGGAGAGGTAGCGGTATGGGTATCTTTTCCTCCTCTGACGAATCCCCGCCGTCTCACCACGCGGCGTGATCGCCACACTGTCTGGGGGACCCCACGAGTAGAGCAGGGACAGACCGTCCCGGCATTCCTGTAGGCCTACCACGAAATGTTCTTAGAACCCGAAAAAACTTCTAAGAACAAGAACAATGTTCTCAGAACAGGAACCCGACGTGCTAAAACAAGACAGTCCCCGCCAGAAATGTTCTAAGAACATTTCGTCCAGACCACAAAAGGTTCTTAGAACATTGTTTCCCAGGCCTATAGGCACGTCAGGACGCTTCGCCATTGCGTGAACGAGGGGACCCATCGACCAAAGGCGAGGGGCGCGACGGGCGCATGCCCCCCCGGGAAGCGCGCCTGCCGCCTCCCGCGCCGCAGCAGCTCGCCCTGCGCGGCCAGCGCGTCCTGGCGCCCATTCCTCCCGACTACCTGCCAGACTCACAACAGCCCAAGCTCGCAGACCCAAGTTTCGGATTGGGGGGTATGGGCTTCGCGTGCGTTTGTTGTAACGGCCTTGCCGTGAGGCCCCTCCTTCTGCCTTCCTCCCTCTGTCAATCAACGCTGTGCGCGGCCCGCTTAGCTTCAACCGGAAGAGGCTCGCTCTCGACCCGCGGATCAAAAAAAGGTTGTCTTCATGGTTCCTGACCCCCCCGCCCCCCCCCCCCCTCTTCCATGGTTTCGACCCGCCTTGCCCCCCCCACAGGGGGAATGAAAGGCAACCTGGGGCATTCGGGTTGGGCCGGGGTGGTCTGGTGGGTGGTGACCTCCCCCGCCTTCACAACTGCACGAGAGCAGACGGCACCAGGCAGAGCTCAGGGCGAGAACGATACCACGACTCGACGAGGGTCCCATCGGGAGCGGCCAAGAGGGGGGCGTCCAAGAGGGGGGGCTACAAAAATCATGACCGGCGGCGTGTGCGCGGCCCAGCGGGGGGGCCAGGGACGTAATGAACTTTAAGAAGGGGCGCCGTGAAATCTGGGGAAATATCATGGCCCACGCCATGATATCCACCCCCCCCCTGGTCATCACCCCCCTCTTTGTCGGCGGTGGACAAACCTCCCTTTAGTAAACCTCCCCTTAAGTGAAAACGGCCTGGGACCGAAACCAACGGACCTGGACCCGCAAAAATGACGGCCGCGACGCCCTCTCCCGAACCGAAAACGGCCAATTCCTTAATCGACGTGTCAGGGTAGGAGGTCTGTCCACCTCCGACTTTGCCGCCCCCGATCCCAGGACGGCCCAGGAGGAAGCCCGGGAGAACCCGCGACACGGCAGCCGAGACGGCCTGGGACGGCCCTCGGGTGGCACAAAAAATCGCTTCGGCAGGGGCCCGCTTCCGCAGGACACGTGCCAGGAGCTCCGAAACCGAAGGGGGCCCTGGGACACACAAAGAAATACACACACACAAACAACAGGATCCCCCACAGTTTCACATAGTTTCTGGGTGTTCGTCTTCCCCCCACGTCCCACATGTTCCCACATCTTCTGGGGGGGACTCGACGATTCATTGTGTCTGTGTGTGTGTGTGTGTTGTCCCCTCCGGAGAAACATCTGGGGCCCATCGATTCTGGGGCCCGCGCGGAACAATAGGAGGTCTGGAAACCTTGAGAATCCCCGAGGGCATCATTCTCGTGATTTTTGCGCTCCCCTGCGAGGTGGCCGACGACCAACGGCTTTGCCCTGGGGCACCTCCAGCAGGGAACGGAGGCCTCTCCCCCCGTTTCTGGCCGAGATGCGCCGAAGCACAAAATGGAAGGGCCCGGGAAGCATCGAGCCCCTTGCGATTGGACGCAGACGAACGTACTAGTACTACGTTCGGGGATGGACAGACCCCCCTTTAGTAAAACGTGGTTTAGTGAAAACGGCCTGAGGCCCTAACCTGGCGGGCGCAAGCCTGGAAAATAGCGACCACGGCGCCCTCTCGAGAACCGAAAACGGACAATTCACTAATCGACGTGTCACTGTTGGGGGTTCTGTCCACCCCCGATACGTGTCCTCCTCGGAGGCATACGTCCGACCATACTCACGAGGAGATCCTCCGACTTCCACGAACCAATCGTTGCGTCCGCGCCACGCCGCCCAACGGAGCATTTCATCCGAACGACTTCGTCCGAGCGAGTGCAGCAGGACGCAGACATCCAGGGACGGGATCATCTGCAGACAAATGCATCCAAACGAACTCATCCAGACAACTCCATCCGGACGAGTTCGGCCGGAAGAACGTTCTTCCTGATGAACCTGTATCGGATGACATGTTTGAAGGGGCCGTGGGACACACAAAGAAATACACACAAATCACAGAATTCCCTATATTTTCTAATACTTTCAGGGTTTCTGTCTTCCCCCCCACTGCCCATATGTTCCCATGTTTTCCACGGGAATCGACGATTAATTGTGTCTGGGTGTTTCTTCCCCTCCTGAGTTCGGGGCGACCCAGGCACCCCCAAACGTCTCTCGGCGAGGCGCATCGGGAGCGGCCAAGAGGGGGGTGTCCAAGAGGGGGGGGGTGCAACTCATGACCGGCGGCATGTGCGCGGCCCAGCGGGGGGGCCAGGGACGTAATGAAATGAGAAGATGCGCCATGAGATCTGGGGAAATATCATGGCCCACGCCATGATATCCACCCCCCCCTGGTCATCACCCCCCTCTTTTCCGCCCCCGATCTCGGCGAGGCGCAGCCGCTGGCAGGCACCACGAGGCTGGAGAGCATCCGGGCACCGACGAAACCCATCGAGAACCTCCCCTGAGCCCATCCCCCACATCTTACCAGCCTCGAACGTATCCCTATCCCTAAGATTGACACGCCATAAGGCGATGACAATCTTAGGGATCCGCCCTCAAAAAATAAGGGAATCCCTAAGATTGGCATCGTGATGAGGAGGTGCCCAGCATAGGGATAGGGATATGTTCCAGGCTGGTAAACGTCGATGTCCCGAGCAGGAGGCTCCCACGCACCGAGGCAACGGGAGCGGCTGCCGTACAAGCGTCGGCCCACGTGGAATCGTTGAGATGTCGGGACTGAATCGGATCGGGCCGGCCAAGCTCGACATCGAATCAAACCGATCCGATCGAAAAATGCAAATCTCCGCGGGAACAGAGCTCAGAGGCGACAGTAGGTCGTCCCGTCCGCAACTGCTTTGGCTGCGTCGCCCTGAAGATCCAAATAATCTGAAGCTCCTCGCGCAGATCGCGACTTCAAAGTCAACTAGACCACGTCATTGCATCCGTTGGACACTCCGATGCTGGACCCCTGACGGCATGATTCGTTGACGTCGTGGTTTCGCAAAAAAGGTCTCGACCCAGTCTCTGGGGACTGGCTGTTCATCCTGAGTACGTCCCGACCGTCCTGTGGCGTTGGGTCCTCGTCTTGAATCCGTAAGACCCCCGCGATCACTCCACCTTCTCCTCCTCCTCCTTCCTCCTTCCTCCTCCTGCCGTCCTTGCCTCGGCCCTCCGCATGTCCTCATCGTCAGCATCATCCTCATCATCAGCGTCATCAGTATCATCATCTGCAGCAGCATCGTCATTGTCATCATCATCAGCAGCATCATCATCAACATCAACAGCATCAGCATCATCATCACTATCATCAGTACCATCTTCATCCGCATCACCATCATCACAATCATCATCATCATCATCATCATCATCATCATCATCATCATCATCATCATCATCATCATCATCATCATCATCGTCACCAATATCATCAACATCATCATGTTCATCATCATCATCATCATCATCATCATCATCGTCAGCATCATCATCCTCATCATGATCATCGCTGTCATGATCATGTTCATCATCATCACAATCATCATTATCATCACCACCACAAGCATCATCATCACCATCGTCATCATCATGTTCAGCTTCACCTCAATCATCATCAGCAGCATCATCATCAGCATCAGCAGCATAAAACATCATCATCATCAGCATCATCAGTATCATCCTCATCCGCATCACCATCATCACCATCATCACCATCATCGTCATCATCATCATCATCGTCACCAACATCATCAACATCATCATGTTCATCATCATCATCATCATCAGCATCATCATCCTCATCATCATGATCATCGCTGTCATGATCATGTTCATCATCATCATCATCACAATCATCATTATCATCACCACCACAAGCATCATCATCACCATCGTCATCATCATGTTCAGCTTCACCTCAATCATCATCAGCAAAATCATCATCAGCATCAGCATCACCATCATCACCATCGCCATCATCATCAGCATCATCGTCATCCGCAGCACAATCATCATCATTATCATCATCAGCATCATCATACTACTCATCATCAACAGCATCGTCATCAGAATCATCATGATGCTCATCATCGGCAGGATCATCTTCATCATCTTAAGCATCACGACCATCATGTTCAGCACCAGCATCAGCATCAGTATCACCATAATCGTCAGCGCCATCCTAATCATCCCCACTATCATCATCACCACCATCATCAGATTCATGGTCTTAATGAGCATCAGCATCAACATCATCAGCAGC
>CAUYUJ010016823.1:234128-260995 GCA_963575745.1 Prorocentrum cordatum | reverse complement strand
TGTAGTAGTTGTTGTTGTTGCATGAGTAGTTGTATTTGCTGCTGTTGTTGCTGCTGGTGATGTTGTTTTTGTTTGCTTGTTTGCTTGTTTGATGGTGTTGATGTTTTTGTTTTCGTTGCCGCTGTTGTTGCTGGTGGCGATGTTGTTTGTTTGTGTGTGTGTGTGCTCGCTTGTTTGCTTGTTTGTATGTATGTTTGATGGTTTGTTTGCTTGTTTGTTTGCTTGCCAGCTTGTTGTGATAGTTGTTGCTGTTGTTGTTGCTGTTGCTGCTGATCATGTTGCCGTTGTTGTTGCTGTTGTTTGTTTGTTGTTGTTGTTTAGCGTCGTCTCCTCGCGATCCGGCCCGTGACCATACGACGCACCCGCGACCCACTGGCGACCCACCCCGCGACCCACCCGCGACCCACCCGCGACCCACCCCGCAACCCGCCCGCGACCCACCCGCGACTCACCCGCGACCACCCCGCGACCCGCCCGCGACCCGCCCGCGGCCCACCCGCGACCCACCCCGCGACCCACCCGCGACCCACCCCGCGACCCACCCCGCAACCCGCCCGCGACCCACCCGCGACTCACCCGCGACCAACCCGCGACCCGCCCGCGACCCGCCCGCGACCCGCCCGCGGCCCACCCGCGACCCGGCCCGCGACCGGGCCCGCGACCCACCCCGCGGCCCACCCACCCCGAGACCCGCAGCCAGCATGGCCTTATCATTAAAGTCTCTTTCGTTTATGATACTCCAGACTTCGTAATAAAAGGGAGGGGGTCTGGACCCTCCAAGACAAGCCGTTTCAGACCTCCCCCGTGGGAGAACCCTCCAAAACATCGTCCCCAGACCCCCCCAGGCCCTCCAAGATAGCCTGGAAGAGACCCCCCCCCCCGAAATGAGACCCCCCTCCCTTCATTACGAAATCTGGAGTACCATGCATCGGCCAGCACGGTATTCTCAAACTCGCTACTGCAAGGCCGGCGCGGGCGCGGCCAGGTCAGGGTGAGCCTAGCCGGCTTCCGCCAACATGGCTACGGAGCAGGAGCGGTGACGATGAGGACAACGGTGCTGACGCGGAGTACTCCAGATTTCGTAATAAAGGGAGGGGGGTCTCATTTCGGGGGGGGGTCTCTTCCAGGCTATCTTGGAGGGCCTGGGGGGGTCTGGGGACGATGTTTTGGAGGGTTCTCCCACGGGGGAGGTCTGAAACGGCTTGTCTTGGAGGGTCCAGACCCCCTCCCTTTTATTACGAAATCTGGAGTAAGCTTTGTTTAGCAAGGATGGTTTCGGATTGGCTGACGTGGTCCATAGCCATGTGGGCTCAAGGAGTCAGTGCATTTTCGACCAGCTTCTGCTTGAGGCTTCGCCAGAGGCCATGGCCAGGTTCTTTGCTGGACTCTATTCGTGTACAGCTGCATCGTATGCGGTGGCTGTCGATACAGAAGGTTTTGGGCCCCCACCCATACCGGCATGGCTGCCAGAAGAGGCGTTGAGAGAAAACATGACTGTGCATGTAGAATGCGGCGTGAATGACGTTTGGCGGCGTTCTTTGCCGAACGGAATATTTTCCGCCCCCGCTCCTTGGGATATCGTAGTGTCGTGCGACCCTTGGCAACCAAACCTGCTCGACGACGTGTTGCCCGGCGGCCTGGCCATAGCGCGGTCGGCTGGAACACATGGCGTTGCATTGGCTGCCGCGGTAGCGTATCGAGAAGGCAATGGCTGGCGCGATGCGAAGGCAGTTGTTTTTTGCGACAGCGGGCCATTTGTAGCGCTCAAGAAAGGACTACTCGATGAGAACGATCACCTGGCTCTTGGTGACTACGGAAACGAATATGGTGAATATCGGTGGGGCGTGTTTTCACGTGTGCTCGCAAGGCGCGCGAATATCAGGCGACCCCAGACCATGATGGAATATTTTTGGGCGCAAAATCGATTGTTCCAAGCGCCGTTGGGCACAGTAGAATTGCGCATGCGGATGAAGCACACGCTGAAAGATGGCTACATCCATTTTCAACACCGCAATGGGAAGAAATCTACCATGTCCATCGCAGAATTCTCACTTTCGTTGATCAGCGACCTCGTCTTTGCCCTGCACATCCACAGGGAACGAATTCGGCCGGACATGCCGGCAAGGGAAGTCGAGGGCACGCGCGATTCTGTCAGAGTTCGAATTCTGCCATGGCGTACTGTGTTTCAAAACCTTTCGATACCCGATTTCGATCTCCACAAGAAAATCGGATGGAAGACGTGGAAGACATATTTTGGAGAGGGTGCGTTGCCTCAGCCCCAGGCCGTTGTGGCTCAGACTGTGCGCGAAAAAATGCTCATGGTGTCCGCCAACGACGACCAATCTGATTTCTACCATGGGAAAGTCACTTCTGCATTGGCAGAAGGCAAAGTCAGTATTCATGTGTCTTCCACTGCGTGCGATAGCTATTCCGATTCCTGCAGACTTCATGGCTTCTCATGCGTGCAGGGTGTTGGTCCAGAGAGCGATTATGAGGTCGCAGGGGCGCAGTCGATCCTTCATAGCCTCGCTGCGAAAGAGAAGCTCGACGGCCTGATAGGTACCGGTGCAGAGGCCTCTTACAAATCGATGCACGAGAAGCATCAGGAGCACAGGTGGCCGCGTTTGGCGGAATTGTCGCTAGGGCAAGGCGTGATCACGCTCGGCTTCTTCGAGGGAAAAAGGCTGGCAAGGCTGGGGAAGAGTCTCCGTACGGCCGCAAAGAAGCTAACTCGTGGTGTAGACGTTGTCATTGATAGGCGTGGATCTCGGTCGTGCGAATTCCAGCCTGAAGTCATAGCCAGCCTTCTGGTGCAGGGGGGCACATGGCTTGTGGAGGGGCTGGATGGTTGCCGATCAGCGTCCTATGCCCAGATGACTGCCGCCTTCGCCAAAGTGACCAGAAGCGTCGCGCACGTCGTCATAGGTCACCAGATAGCAGCAGTGGAGGTACCTGGCAATTGGACCGCAGAACCCCGACGCTTGCAGTGGCCACAGCACAGCACCGGTGAACTGTGATACTATCAAAGAAAGCGATCTGATGAGTTCGAACTCTGTTTTGGAATGTCCACGACATGGCTTGTTTCCTTCTAGGCAAGAACATTATCATGATAGATGATGATGTTGACGATGACTGTGACTATTATGACGCACATGCTGCAGATGCTTGTGGTAATGCGTAGGAGAAAAGGGAGGATGAGGGACAATGAGGGAAGGATGGACAGGGGGACGGAGGAGGATGAGGAGGAGGAGGAATGACGAGGACTAGGTGATTCTGCTGATGCTGATGATGATACTGATGCTGGTGCTGATGCTGATGATGATGGTGATGGTGATGATGATGATGCTGCTGCTGATGATGATGGCGATAGTGATGGTGATTGTGAGGGTGATGGTGATGGTGACAGCGATGACGATGATGATGCTGCTGATGCTGATGCTGATGTTGATGCTGATGCTGATGCTGATGACGATGATGATGATGACGCTGGTGACTGAGCTGATTATGATGACGGGTGGTGGTGGTATTGGTGAAGGTGGTGATGATGCTTATGCTGCTGAGGATGATGCTGATGATGTTCAAGATGGAGATGATGATCATGATGACGATGAAGATGATAATGACGATGATGATGCTGACGATGATGATGATCGTGATGCTGATGATGGTGATGATGATGCTGCTACTGCTGATGATGCTGATGCTGATGCTGATGCTGATGACGAAGATGATGATGCTGATTCTGATGATGATGATGCTGATGCACGATGATCATGCTGATGATAATACTGATGATGCTGATGGTGCTGATGATGCTGATGCTGATGCTGATGCTGATGCTGATGCTGATGACGATGATGCTGATGATGCTGGTGAAGATGATGATTCTGATTATGGGTGGTTGTGGTGAGGATACTGCTGCTGCTGATGATGCTGATGATGCTTATGATTGAGATGAGGATGATGATCACGACGATGATGATGACGATGATGATGATGCTGATGCTGATGGTGATGTTGATGCTGCTGCTACTGCTGTGATGATGATGATGCTGATGCTGGTGCTGATGACGAAGATGAGGATGCATATTAAGATGATGATGGTGATGATGATGGTGATGCTGATGACGATGATGGTGATGCTGATGGTGATGATGATGATGATGATGATGATGCTGATGTTGATGATGATTCTGATGCTGGTGCTGATGCCCACGATTATGATTATGATGGGACTGCTGCTGACGATGATGATGCTGTTTCTGATGCTGATGCTGATGCTGATGCTGATGGTGATGCTGCTGATGATGTTGATGCTGATGCTGATGCTGATGGTGATGCTGCTGATGATGTTGATGCTGATGCTGATGCTGATGCTGATGCTGCTGATGAGGATGCTGATTATGATGATGCTAATGATGCTGATGATGCTGATGATGATGCTGATGATGCTGATGATGATGTTGATGATGATGCTGATGCTGATGCTGATGATGATGCGTATAATGATGATGTTGATGATGATGCTGATGCTGATGCTGATGCTGATGCTGATGATTATGCTGCTGATGATGATGATGACGATGATGCTGCTGCTGCTGATGATGATGATGATGCTGCTGCTGCTGCTGCTGCTGCTGATGATGATGATGATGATGATGATGATGATGATGATGATGATGATGATGATTACGAGGCTTGAGGCACGAACTTCGGCAGGGCAATACAGGCGGAGGAGGGAGGGAAACAGAAACGGAGGGGAGGTGGAGGAGGAGCAGGACGGGGGGTAGGAGAAGGGAGGGGGAGGATGCAAGGCGAGGCAGGGGAAGGTCCGCTGGGCCTGCTGCACGCTCAATCGCCAGCGCCAGAAATGTCGCCTTCGAGCGCTTAGCAAGCATGAGCACCAGCGATGCCGTCGAAAATGCGGTCCGAAGCGGTATTTTTTCACTGCGTGGACCCCCAGGGGTTTCAGATAATTCTCCAGGGATTGCTTTTTTCGACGGTTCTGGGGATCAGTACTCCGAATTTCTTAATCAGCGTCGGGGGGGCGTCACCCCCGCCGACAGCCCCACATCGACCCCCGTCGCGGGCAGCCACCGTGCGCCGAAGCCGCTCCGACCCCCGTCGCGGCACGACGTCGAGGCGAGGTTGACCCCCGTCGGGGGGTATCCCCCCACGCTTATTGAGGAAGCGAGGGCAATACGCTTATTGAGAGACCCAGAGCAAGGATAGCTATTCGGGCGCCGCGTTTCGGTCGAGGATGGGACGCTAATCCTCTGTCCTAGATCCTTGGGCTGGGCCCCACCTGTTCTGCACCGGCCGAGGCTCCCGCCGGGTCGGGGCCCGGGGTCGCCCCCCCCGCGCTGCATGCCAGAAGCGACATCCCGCAAAGGGAGGGTGTGCCCCAGGGGGGCGTGAGTTTGATCGGTGTTTGCACCGAGCCGCCCAAATTCGGGAGTGGGCAGAACCCCCACCCTGACACGTCGATGAGTGAAGTGTCCGTTTTCGGATCTCGAGAGGGCGCCGCGGCCGTCATTTTCCAGGCTTACGCCTGCCAGGTTTGGGCACGAGGTCGTTTTCACTGAACCACGGATTACTTAAAGGGATTCTGTCCATCCCCGACAAAACAGATATCTCCCAGCCGCCGGCACTTCCCGATAGTTGCCGACAGGTGGGGCATGCAGGGGGCATCTGTTTGCGGCAGTTCGGTGCACCAGCGGATCGAGCTCATGCCCTCCTTCAGGGTCACCCCTCCCTTGGTGGATCCTGACAGAAGGTCGCGGGCAGGGCTCGGCGGCGAGAGAGGGATGGAGGTGTTGAGGGGCAGACTCTCTCAGAGGGCGGCGGGGCTTCTCAGAAGTCCTCCGGCCTCCCACCCCAGTGCTCAGGAGGCCGGAGGGCTTCTCAGGCTTCACCACCTCCTCTAGGCTTGATTGGTGGAGTTATTGTCCCATCAGTTGGGAAGCTGGCAGTTTTCATCTTCGAGTGCTTCCTCTGGATAAAAAAGAAGAAGGCCTCCGGCCTCCAGAGAAGGTTCCAGTGTCTTTGGGGAAGGCCAGGGAGCCTCCGAGCCTTCTGGGAAGGCCCGCCCCCCCCCTCGCTCCCCGCTTCCTGGCTGGCTGCCAGAGTCGAATAATACATACACGCCGTACACATACGCTTTCGACGGTCCGCGCGGATCTCCTGGATCCTCGCTGTGCCCCCCGGCGGCGCCTGGGGCGCCGCTCCGCGTGCCGGGGAGGGTGGTCCAGCGGAGATCCAAGACATCCGCGCGGAGCAGCGCAGATCGAAGAAGTCCGCGCGGAGCGTCGAAAGATGATGCTCATGCCATTTGTATTGTCCCCCTTCTTCTGCAAGGGCAGCACCTGGTACTGCATCTCGCACAAGTGGCTCCAGATCTGGAAGGCCCACGCGGACTGGATGGGGCCGTCGCCAGGCGCGGCGCGGCCGGCCGCTTCCCCGATGCCGCGGCGAGAGGCCCCCTTCCTGCTACTCGGGACGACTGAGGTGGATACGGAAAGAATGGGCGCAAAGACCGACAACATTTCTCTCGGAATCGCTCGGACGTGTACATTTACTTCTCGGCGAGGACCATCGAGGAGCATCCTTGATCATCAGGCAACAAAAGGCAAGCACGAAACTGAAACATGCACGGGGAATGGACGTCCGAGCGATGGCAAGTTCTGGTGCATTCTGAGACGGATTCGCTGTAGGTGTCGCCGCGGACGCTCCCCGTCCGAGACAGAAGGCCGCCTGCCCAACAGCGGCCGCTGTCGGCTTTGGACATCACTTGCTGTTTGGCATCGTGCCAATAGTTTCCCCTGTCCATCTCGGGCGTCCAAACATGCCCTCAAGCCCTGCTGTTACGTCGGGCCTGTCCCTCTACAGGAGGAATATTCAACAATAGTCAATGAAAGAGTATGGGATCGATTTTTGTGTGTGGCTTTGTTTAAACTATTTTGGACTATTTTTCCAGTTTTTTTTTAATATTTCGCCCCAAGTTCCCCTGTAGGGGGACAGGCCCGACCTAAGCCTACTGGGTCCTGCTGCGCTGCCCTCCAGGAAGGGTCCCCGCGGGGAGACAGCACACGGGCACAGCTCCTTGGCGACCCCCAGGGACACACGGAAGACCACGGGAAGTGCAGGGGAAGACGAGCACCCAGGAGAATGTGGACAGGGGATCCTGGGATTTGTTTGTGTGTGTGTGTACACGTGGGTCGTTGAAGTATGTATTTTTGGGCTTCCAGATCCCAATGTACTTCAAGCGCCGTCCTACTCCAAGAATCGGCATGCTTTTGCTGTGTTCTTTTATTCTCTGTGGGGACCTGGACCCAATCCATTACATCCGCCTTCCTACTTCATGTTTCTACCTACTTCTTCCGACCGACGTGAATTTGTGTGTCCCTGGGCCTCTTCAAACGGGGGGGAGGAGCAGGAGGGCACCAGGACGGCTGCGTCCCGCGAGGACATGGAGCCGCGAGCGAAGCGAAGCGAAGGAGGGCACCACCTCGTGCGGCAGGCAAGGCGCGTGCCGCGCCGACCGGCGGCGCTCTGCTCCGCGCCGGCGTTCGTGGTGGAACGCCGGCAGTGTCGGGTATGGCCAGGACCCCGGGTAAGGGGACCTGGTTAGTGGTAGGGCCCCGGAGCCTTCGAATTGGCCAGAATCACTAAACCAGGTTTGCCATAGCTGGTGTGTTTTCGGGTGACGGCAGTTCCGGTTAGTGGAGGGCGCCCCCGGTACAGATCACTAAACCAGGTTCCACTAAACCCAGTTCTACCAACGCCCGACAGTGGCCTGGAGCCAGCTGGCATCGAGCGTTGCCCCAGCTTCGAAACAAGCCGCGATCGTTCAGGGTTAAACACTTGGGTCGGACGTAGGGGGGGGATTCGGAAAGGGGGGGCTACGAAATCTGCTGCGCGCAGCTGCTTTCGGCCCCACCGAGGGGCCCATTCCTCGATATATGGGCGCCTCCAGCGACGGGGAGGCGCCGGGAAAATCATCTACGTGAGCTGATTCTCAAACCTCCCCTTTGCTATCCCCCCCTTTCGCCCGGCCCGATAAGCGGTCCACGTGGAGTCAGAAACCAACGACAGAGTGTCGGCGTCACCCCAACATACTTCTACGCCCCCCCCCCCCTCCAGGGGCGACGCGCGCACCGAGAGGTCTTACAGCATCTGCGTCGTGGCGGGCGCTCTCTGGCCACACCGCTCGGGAAACGATCTACTACAAGGTGGGTATACCATATGTTCGGGTCGGACGCGCGCCTCCCGAGGGGAACCTGTAGTACTAGTATGTCTTCGTGCGTCCCAGTGTGGTCACGACACGAACCTGCCGTTCGCCGACTCCAGCCCTGGCCGCGCTCGCTCTTGGGCCCAGGAGCGGTGCACTGTGCCTTCCTCCCTGGCCGGGAGGGCGTGGACCACGGGCCCCTGGGCCCAGGACGGCCCGACCAGGATCGGTTGAGTTTTCAGTCGGGCACGTCCCTCCGCAGGAGGAATATTCAACAATGTAAAGACGTAGTCTGGGGACGATTTTTTTGACCATGTGTGAGCGTGTTGGGAGGGTTTTTTGGGTATATTTTTATTTTTTCGCCCAAACTCCCCCTGTAGGGGGACAGGCCCGACCTAAGTTTAGTTGTACAGTTGACCCCTTCCCCACCCAGAGATAGGGAGAGGGGGAGGAGTGTATCCAGGAGGGGAGGAAACACACAGACACAATTAATCGTCGACTCCCAGGAACACATGCGAAACTATGGGAAGTGGGGGGGAAGACGAACATCCAGAAAATATGGAAACATATGGGGAATCCTGGGATTTGCGTGTATTTATTTGCGTGTCCCTGGGTCCCTTCATGTATGGATGGGTAGAAACGGGAGTCGCCGAGCGTGCTCCACTACGCGCAGAGTGCCTGCTCGCAAGCATTTGGAACAAAAGCATGTGATCCTCCACGTAATGGTGGTTCGCAGGTCCCCCGCGGCGGATCCAGGCCATTTGCGAGCAGTCACTTTGCGAGTCGTGGAACACGCTCGTCGAGAGAGAGAGAGGGGCCAGGACGAGGATCAATGCGTTCCAAAGCGTCCCGGAACGCTCTCATGGCGTGCCGGAACGCTTCGAGAAGGCCGCGGCGCCCGAGATACATTTTCCAGAGCCGCCGGAGCTCAGAGACGCCCGATTTCTCCTCACCCGATTTTGTCCTCTTCCTGGCTTCGTCTTCAGGAGGGATGGATGACTGGAGGGAGAGGGAGGAGGGGAGGAGGGGAGGAGGTATGGATGGCTGGAGCCAAGGGGGAGGAGGACGAGACGGAGCAGGATCCCTCCTAGGAGGCCGCCTCTCCTGTCGTGCCAGCTCCTCCAGGCGCGCGCGCGCACCGGCTGCGCCCGAGAGCTGCCCTTGCCGCGGTGGTGCGCACGCGGCTGCCGAGCAGCACGAGGAATCGAAGTATGCACGTGAAATGGACGTCCGAGCGAGGCCCAGAGGAGGAGGGGGCGGGGGAGGAGCAGGAGGAGGAGGAGGAGGACAGCGACGAGAAGATGATGTCTACGCACATGAGCGTACATCGACCTCGATATGAGAGGCACTCTGGCAGCGAGTGAGGGCCGACGCACGATTTGTGCACCCTCGTCGGCGTTTATCGCTGCCGAGTTCGGTTTCCGAGCCGCCCGGGGTTAAGCATTCGCAGATGCCGTGTCTGCGTTCGGCTCCCACAGCGCAACGTTCGGGGGAGAGGCTCCGTCCTGACTGCGGGCAGGTGCGGGCGATGTATGTGCCACTGGGCAACGCGCAGAGGAGGGTAGAGGGCGGGTTTTTGGACGCCCGAAATGGGCACGGAAAGAATGGGCACAATGCCCAACAACAAATGTTGTCCCAAGGCAACAGCGGCCGCTGTTGGGCAGGCGGCCTCCTGTCTCGAACGGACACAGGCCGCGGCGGCGCGGACAGCGAGTCCGGTTCAAAATGAATAGTAACTGCTGTTGGGCATTGTGCCCATTCTTTCCGTACCCATTTCGGGCGTTCAAAGGGTTGGAGGCTTCTAGGAAGCCCTTCCCCCTCGACCTACCCCCCCTTGTGTGCGCCGCCAAGTTCGGAACTGTTCGTGTTGATAGCATCGGCATCCCTGCGGTGTGCGCCTGCTCGGTGAAGCCGCCTCCCCAGGCCAGGCAAGAGGGCCCCCCCGCGCGAAGCTCTGCGCAGACGCTCGCGCTTCTGTGCTGCAAGGCATGTGCTCATCCACTTGGTTTGGCGTGTACCGTCTCGGGAGGAGGAGGATGAGGAGGAGGGAGGAGGAGGAGGAGGAGGAGGAGGAGGAGGAGGAGGAGGTCCAGAGTTTCGGAGGAGGACAGGGTGCCCATACCGCCACCTTTTCCATCGCTTTTTTTTTTTTTTTTTGTTGGGCCTCCCGGGAAGCCCTCGTCGCCACCACTGGATTCGTTTCGAAGTTCGTGGCGCTTCGCGTTTCCCCACCAGCCCATCCAGAAGCAGATCGCCAGGCGAGT
This sequence comes from Prorocentrum cordatum, assembly GCA_963575745.1. Lineage (NCBI taxonomy): Eukaryota > Dinophyceae > Prorocentrales > Prorocentraceae > Prorocentrum > Prorocentrum cordatum. The sequence goes on along the minus strand of CAUYUJ010016823.1, from coordinate 250,501 downwards.
TGCCTTGAGCAGGGACGTGTTACAAGTGCAATGTAACAACCGTCTTGGAAGCGTTTTCTCGGAGGTCTATTGGAGCCATCTTGGGGCTCTTTTGGGGTTCTCACGGAGCCTCTTGGGGCACTCTGGAGGTCCTCTTGGGGCCTTTTCGGAGCCTTCTTGGGGGGCTCGATGGGGGCGTTTTGGAGGCCTCTTGGGGCCATCTTGGCCCCCATGACTCAAAAAGAGGGTGTGTGTGTGTGTAAATTCAGCCCCCCCCCTCCCGGGAGGCTCCCAAATGGCGTCTTGAAGCTATCTTGGGGCGCTCTTAGGGCGCTCTTGGGACTGTCTTAGGGCTTTCTTGAGCACCTTGGGGCTCTCTTGGGCCGTCTTGGGGCCTACTTGAGGCCTCAAGAGCCCACCGGAAGCGAACCGTCGAGTAGCAAAACACATGGCTTTTCCTTTTGTTTTGGAGCCATTTTGGCTTTTTTTGCGGGTCCTTGGAGGGCTCAGAGGACAGAAACCGCCATTGGGAAGTCTTAAGGCCTCTTGGATGTGTGTCGGAGGCTATCTGGAACCATCTTCAGAGTTACGTCGAGCCATCTTGGAGGCCACCTTGCGCTCTCAGAGGCCATCTTGGGGCCATTTTGGGACATCTTGGACGCTCTAACCCCTCGCCCCCCCCTCTTAGGTCCAGGGGAGGGGTTAGGGGGAGTGGTCGAGGCCCCCCCCTCCGCCCGCAAGCCATCTCGCTCATTCCCACCCGCCCTCCCAACACAAAGTATCACCCGAGAGAGCCTCAGCATATTGCTTGGGAGCGCCACGCATGCCATGTGCGCCACGGGTCCCAGGTGCAACAGGCACCCTGGAGGCCCAAGCGAGCCAGGCGCGCCAGGTGCGCACGTGCTATACGCTTCAGCAATCTGCCAGCAACCCCGCCGTCCCTGTCAAAAACCAGTGCAAAGTGGTCGCGGGGCGCCCGCGCATGCTCTAGATGTGGAGGCAAAGTTTATTCTGTATTGTTTTTGACACGGACGGCTGGCCTGAGCGCAGCGAGCAATATGACGCCGGCACCCCCGCCGTCTGCAAAGTGGTCGCGGGGCGCCCGCGCATGCTCCAGATGTGGAGGCACACTGCATTCTGTGTTGTTTTTGACACGGATGGTTGGCCTGCGCGCAGTGAGCAATATGACGGCACCCCCGCCGTCTTTGTCGCATTTTTTTCCAAAGTGGCCGCGTGGCGCACGCGCATGCTGTAGATTTGGAGGCAAAGTGCATTATGTATTTATTTTTTTTTGACAGGGATGGCGGGGGGGGGAGCTTGTCTCGGGCTGGCCCACAGTCGGGCGGGGGAGGGGGTGTATATGAATAGGGGGCAGTGATCAACACATCCCCCGAGCAGGGGAAGGAGGGGCTGTTGGAAAATAGAAGACAATGCTCGTTAAACCACCTACGCCCAGAGGGCTGGTGGGATTCTGGTCAGAACGCACCCCGGGAGAGGTCCAGGGAGTAGCGGTATCGACACTTCTTGGTTTCCCGAAATTAGGCCCAGCATGCATGCACGATGCTGAGATACACCCTCCCATCAGAAGTCCCTCTTCATACGTTCCTACAAGCTTCTCTTCTCCACCATCATAAGCGCCCGCTTGAAAGTCCAGCGCCTATTGGGCCCGCCATTCAGGTGAGATCCTTGTGTTGAAAAGGAGTTGCCTTGCACCGTTCCAGCGAGCAAATGTTAAGCAACGCGGCGGTTTAGGAGCCTGCAATTCAACGAGGTGTCCGAGAGCCCCCTTGTGACGAAGTCTTCCCCCATCCGTGTATTTGCTGCACAAACTTACACTTCGAGTCCTGAGCTCCGAGGAAGTCTCAAGCGAGGGCCCGACTTTACACAAATCACCGCCCTCAGTATGTGCAGTCATTGCATCAGTTAAAAGTTCACGGTCCTTGGAATCAAAGAAGTCTTAGGCGAACCCACGATTTCGACAAGGAGCCGTTCTCCATTTACTTGCTACAAGCTTTTATAGGACGAATGTACGCGGCGCTGAGGCGAACACCACATGTTAAAAAAGAGCCGGCTTCAATCTTTGAATCAGCTTTGAACTTTTACGACGAATGCGTTCTCCGCTAAGGTCAGAGTCCCATTTTGAAAAGGAGCTGCCTTCTATCCGAGATGTTGCTGCAAACTCAAGGTGTAATTGCGCGGCCATGAGGCGAGAGCTCCATTTTGGAAACCACCATCCTTCATTCGGTTGTTCAACGAATGTGCGCGGCGCTCAGGCGAGAGTGCCACTGTACACCCCCCTCAATCTTTCAAGGTATTACGAACGTGCAAAACGAAAGCGCGCGGAGGCGAGAGCCCCATTTTGAAAACCGCCCCCTTTCCCTCCTTGAAACTGCGGCAAACTTTTCAGAAGAATTGTCGCTGTGCTAACGAGGCATTCCGATTTGGAAGACAACCCCCTTCGATCCTCCTAGCAGCTGCACTTTTCAGGCCGGAGGACCACAGATGGTGAGGACTAGGAGGCCACACGCGAACCCTACCCCACCTCCCCGCGGCTTCTGGGGGGGACGTGGGGTTCACTTCGTGGGGGGCTTCCCGAGGGAAGCGACCCCCCCTCCCCACCTTGGACATCGCGGGGTGGGTGGGGCAGGGTTCGCACGTGGCCTCCCGAGGGAGTGCTCCCCTGGACCACGCCGGCCGTTCGATATCTTTTTTTCTGCGGTTCGCGGCCCCAGAGGGGCCCCTGGCCTCCTTCCCCGGGGGCCAGTCTTCAGTCGGGCGGGTCCTTCTGCAGGGGGGAAACGAAAAAGTAGTCAAAAATAGTCAGGGGGCGATGTTTTGCCTATTTTTTTCTGGTGTGCATTTTCGGAATATTTTTTTGGGGGGTATGTTAGAGTTTTCGTCCGGAATCCGCCTGCAGGGGGGCACGCCCGACCAAAGGGGCCAGGCTCCCGCCCGGGACCCAGATCTCTCGGAGGGCCCGGCGGCGGGCCGCAGGGGCCCGGCCGCGCGCAGAGGGGGGTTTGGGGAGGGGGGCAGGCTCCTTGGGAGCGCCCCTGCTTCTCAGAGGGCGCGGGCCCTACTCGACTATAAAACGACGCGAAGATCGGGACAACATCGGATCGGGACAGCTCGAAATCTCTGAGAATCGGCGGGTTTGGAGGATGCATTTGGCGCCGCGGCCGCTCCAGAGCGTTCCCGAACGCTCTGAGAGCGCTCCGGAACGCTCTGGAGCGATTTATCCCGATCCGAGCCCTGTTGTAGACTAGGCGCAAGAGTGAGCTTTCGCCGGAGTGGAGTGACCTCTGGTGCGGGCACAGTGGGGTCCCCCAATCGCCGATCGCGAGGCGGCAGTCGCGCCTTGCGCGCCTGTGTTTGGTTGGTCCCCCCCGCGGCCCCCCAAGAGCCGCGCACCGAAGGCCACTCTTGCCCAGGGGCGCTCCTGCGTGTGGCCGGCTTTACACGCCGGTCGTTGACAGTACAGCGCCGGTTTTCATACATGCTCCGCGTGCGGACCATGTATCAAACATAAAAGGTTGCTTAACACATGCAAGCATGAGTTTATGCATGCATTGATTCAGAATTGAATCATGTATAAAACACCTTACATGGTAAAACATCATATGTATTAAAAACTGCCCTGTAGATATTTGAGACCTCCCAGAGCCCAATCCTTCCTTGGCGCCTTGCTGCTTCCAGGGCCGACCGGCGTTGCCCTCTTCCCTCCTCTTCAAGGGGGGCGGGCGGGGGCCCGAGCTACTTCCAACGCCTGCCTGCTGCGTGTTTCTGCCCACTTCTTCTTCCGATCCGCGTGGGTCTAGAGATGTATCGGGGGTGGACAGAACCCCCAACACTGACACGCCGATTAGTGAATTGTCCGTTTTCGGTTCTCGAGAGGGTGCCCTGGCCGCTACTTTCCAGGCTTGCGCCCGCCAGGTTTGGGCCTCAGGTCGTTTTCACTGAACCACGTTTTACTAAAGGGAGGTCTGCCCATCCCCGAATGTAAGGCCGGCGCCTTCTAAGAAGCAGCCTCCTTCTAAGAAGCCCTCCCCCCTCCCTCCACCCCCTTGTGCGTGCCGCCAGAAGAAAGAAACGCCCAGAGTGGGCCAAGGCCAACTCGCCCGGGGCTCAAGAGGCTGGGTCAACGCAAACGGGGGTCGGTCAAAGCGCCAGATCTTGCAGGATCCTACAGAGCCAGGGCTGCACTGGGCCGTGTTTGGGTGCAGGGTCCTGCAGGATCCTGCAGGATCTTGCAGGATCCTGCGAGGCCCGACTGACCCGAGTTTGGGTTGACCCGGGTCAGTAGGTCCCTGAATTTCGCCGGCGAGTTGAGGCGACAGTGCCGCCAACGGAGGCGGCGGCGAGGACGGCGACGACGACGGCGACGGCGGGCGACGCCGAGGACGACGTTGAGGACGACGACGCGGGCGACGCTGGCGAGGAGTGCGTCGACGACGAGGGCGACATGGACGTCCACCAGCACGCCCACGACGACGACGACGATGAGGCTGGAGACGACGAGGGCGACGACGACGGTGGGCGGCGATGACGACACCGCCTTCAAGTCTGAACTCCAGATATGCTCTGGAGCGAGCCCGGACCAGGAATAGGGGCACGAATAATGACATAAACATACACATTCCTCCTCCTCCTCCTCCATCTCCCAGCCGGTCACTCGAGTGTGGAGAGGTGTGCTCAGCTGTTGAGCTGAGCACAGTGGTCGGCCGGAGGCACCTCACCCCTACGCTGCGCTCCTCCTCCATCTCCCTCTCCTCCTCCTCCTCCTCCTCCTCCTCCTCCTCCTCCTCCTCCTCCTTCCGTAGCCATTTTGGCTCAAGATGCTTGCACTTGGGGGCTTCCGCGCCCTCGTGCCAAAGTGGGATAGCTCTGTTTCCCGAGCCAGACAATCCGATTTTTCAGGGGTCCTCCTGCGGGAGGGCTCGCGAGCCCCATGGTCCCATCGCCTCCCGTCTCCGATGTGCTGCGCGGGCCCAGGACACCGTTCTGGGGATGCAGTTGTGGCGCAGACAAGAACTGGGCGAGCCGAGTCCGCTGCCGCTGCGGTACCGCTGCCCCGGCCCGCATTGTCGCCGCAGCCAAGACCGCTCACGCCAGAGCTGAGAGAGCTGAGAAGGAAGTGCAAGGGAGGAAGCCCGTGCTTGGTGGCCGTCGAGCCACACCAGCGCCATGGGCACGGGACCAGAACGAGGAGCTCCGCAAGCAGGTGGCCGCGCTCGAGCGCAAGTTGGCCAACGCCAGCCTCAAGGACCCGACGCCCGACCTGGGTACAGGTGCTGAGAGGCCGAAGGATGCTGGAGCTATCCGCGCAGAGATCCTCTCGTCGATCTCTCTCTCTCTCTCTCTCTCTCTCTCTCTCTCTCTCTCTCTCTCTCTCTATATATATATATGAAAAGTACCTCAAGGAGCCGTCGCTGCCGCCCAATGTCAAGCAGGCGCACCAGCTTGAGATTGAGACCCTCCGTGTGCAGCTCGAGAGTGTCCAGTCTCCTGAAGCTGCCCGCCGCAGGGCCCAGGATAAGCTCAAGAACGCGCAGTCGCAGCTGGTCAAGCTCCAGCGCGAGGCTGAGAAGATGTCCCAGCAAGTTCATGATCTCCAGGCAGCACTGGAGAATAAAAGGGCCGCAATTACTTCCAAGGAGGCGGAGATCGACGGCTACAAGAAGTCGTTCGCTGAGACCGCCAAGGCCGTCGCCCCAGAGCGGTCCCTCTTCCCTGAGTTCAAGTTCGACAAGGATGGGCTCCCCGAGGAGATCCGCACCGCCCTCGAGTCCATCGGAGCGGAGACCACCGCCAAGCTGTTCGCGGACCTCGAGGGCCAGGTGCGGAAGGCAACCGCGCCCGAGCCAGCGGACGCCCCCATGCCACAGCAGCCCGCTGAGAGCCCTGATGAGACTCCTACTCCTGGTGATGATGACTCCTCTGGTGGCGGCGTCAAGCGTGACCTCGACCCCACCATTGAGGAGTCAAGGGAACTGTTCGAGCTCGTCAAAGGGGGCAACTCTGCAGACAGCAACGAAGACCTCATTCAGAAGTTCCATGACAAGCTGCTGGCCATGCACCGCGACAAACGGCAGCGTCTTTGATATGCCTGTATTAGTCAGCAGTTTGCCTGTTCATCACGGCCAAGTTCGGCCACCACCGAATGCTGACCCTAGAAGCCAGTTCTTCGTGGAGTCCTTCAACGCCAACCGTGGCATCCGTACGCTGAAGGAAAATATACAGGCTTCGTCAGCGACAATCTTCGTTGCGCAAGAAGTTGGATTCCATGATTATGATAATGATGAGTTTGTTGCCTGGGCAGGTCGTCGTGGGTGGAAGTGTATTACCAGCCCCGGCGCCAAGTCCAAGGGAACAACGCCCGCGCAGGGTGTTGCTGTACTTGCTAGGGATCACGTTGGTCTTCGGGGACCAGGTTGCGCACGCGCTGTCCTTCATTCTCGCCGCGCACTGCACGCTGTTGTGCACCTTCCTGGATGGCCACCGTTGCACATCGTCTGTTTCTACCTGGTGGTCAACCAGGGCATCAAGGGCAGGAGTGCGCGTATCCTGGCTCAGATCGGCACGAGGGTTTCCGAGATTGCCGACCCCGTCGTCCTGGTTGGTGACTGGAATGCTACGCCGAGGGACATCGAGGAGCCAGGCTTCCCGAGAGTAGCCAAGATGGTTCTTGTGGCCCCGTCCCTGCCCACATGCATTACACCCAAGTCTAGCCGCGCGATTGATTTCTTTGCGGTCAACACTGTTGCCAAGAGGTTGCTCGAGTCCGTCCACGTGGACACATCATGGCCGAAGCGGCCTCACCGTCCTATTTCACTGGGCCTCTCTACGGAAGGCCTACGGCAGCAGTGCATGGTATACGCGGTGGCAAAGAAGTATGGGACCGAACGTTTCATTGGTCCTGCACGAGAAGGCTCTGACTGGCAGTGCCCCGCAGCGATGGCTGAGGCGGCCGTCGATGCGAGTCATCAGAAGCTTGTCCGTGAAGCATGGTGCATTTTGTCGCCGGCGTGGGCTACCTTCGCCCATGCCGCCGAGAAGGAGGTCAGTGCAGTCACTGGCCAGTGTGCGTCCAGCAGCGCCTCGTGGGGAGCGCCGCCCAAAGCTAGATGGGTTGACTACACTCACCGCCCCGAGACAGTTGCTGAAGCCAAGGCGATTTCTCGCGGCTGGACATGGCTAACGCAGTCCCTGGGCAACTTGTGCAAGTTCATGAGGCTCAAGCACACTACGGTACCTTGTCTGGAAGCCGAGGTGGATGTGTTTTCGACCGCTGAGTATTTCGGGCAGGGTCTATGCGCACGATTGGATGCCAGTGTTATTGAGGCGCGAGTCGCTGTGGGTAATGCCTTACTTCGTGCAGCTGGAGCCCAGGGCCCGCCACCAGCATCGTCCACAGCACATTTACGCTCGCAAGTGGCCCCTGCGGCCGCCACCGTGGTTGGTCCCTCAGGCCAGGAAGGGTTGCAAGTTGATGGCCTGTCCCCTGATCAGTTTGACGAGCCTGACATCGACCAGGACGATTTCTTTGGCATCAATGCGCAGCCTGGGGACCAGACTGGAACCGTGACCCAGGACGATGATTTCGAGACCTGCGTCGCCCCTCGGATCCACCGTGACAGCCACCGAGCTGCTGAAATTCTTGAGCAGTACCGTCGAGACATCGCAGCTGATGCACGGAAGGCCGAGCTGGATGAAGTAAAGGATGATCGTCAACGGTGGCAGGACTGGTGCGACGCGGCATCGTCCAATGGTGCACGAGGACTTCACCGCGCTACCCGAGTTCCCAATGCACCGCACCCTACGGTAGTTCGTACTGCTGGAGGGCTTACGGCACATCCTCATGATATCGTCGAGGCCGAGGTTCGCAAGTATGAGAAGCTCTGGCATGCTAGCCAGTTTCCAAGCCAAGCCTGGACGCCTGATAGGTCGGCAATGGACAGGGCAAGCGCGGACATGATCCGCGACGTGGCCAACGGCTTCCCGCGCACCACAACGGCCAGCCGTGATCGAGTGCATCCTCGTCACTTCGGGCTACTTCCTCGTGCTGCGCTCGACACCATGGCAGCGCTGTTCGAGGCGTGCGAACGGATTGGTCTATTGCCTCGCCAGTTGTGTTTCATTGTCATGCCCATGCTTGCGAAGCCTGACCAGGGCCACCGTCTGATAATATTGTACTCGGGCATGTACCGTGTATGGCAGAGGCTTCGTCGCCGCGACCTCGATGGCCTTCACCAGCAGCTGCGCCGCCCGTACTGGGGCGCCCTGGCAGGCCGTAGCGCACTCGATCTGTCTTGGATGCAGGCTGCGCGCAGTGAGGCTGAGGTCGGCCAGAACAATTATAGCCTTTTGATTCTGATGGACTACAGCAAGTTCTACGAGGGCATTCCGCTGGAGGTATTACGTGGGCGCCTCCTTGCCTGCGGCATGCCCATGCCGATCCTCAAGTTAATTTTCAACACGTGGCAGTCACCGCGTATCATTCGCCTGGGCCTGCACCACAGTTGCACAGTCTTGTTCGCCACTTTCGGGCTACCAGCAGGCTGTGCATTTGCTGATGTTGCGGTTCGAGCCTTCACGATCACTGGGTACGACCAGTTTGTGCGCCGCAACCCGTCGATCGATTTCATGAGCTACATTGGCGACACTGGGGTCCACGTGAGCGGCCATGACCGAGACGTCGTTGCAGGCGTCGCGATCCAAGCGGGTGTGCAGTTCCAAGCAGTTTCGAGACGACTTCAGGCCACTCTCAATGATAAGGTCGCCGTCGTGGCCAGCGACAGCGCCCTTGGTTTGGAAGTGGCCGCGAAGCTCGGCCTCGCCAAGGATAAGTCCAAGCCAGCGGTCGCCTACCTCGGCACGGACTTCGCCTGCGGGCGGCGACGGGCGCAAGCCCGCGCCGCTGGCAAGAGGAAGATGCGTTTGAGGAAGTCCTCCCAGCGCCTGGCCAAGGCGGCCAAGCTCAAGTCCATGAGGAAGTCCGACGAGAGGCTCGGAAGAGTCTACACCACTGGTATCAAGATGGCTGCTCACTACGGGGTCGGGGCCAACGGCGTCGACGACCAGGAGCTGCTCGCCATCCGTCGCCAGGCCTTGTCCTACCTGGCGCCCGCGACGAGGGGTGCGAGCTTGCGCGCCAAGCTGGCCTTGCACGGTGAGCCCGCGGCGCGTGAGGCCATGGCACCCGCGCTCCAGTGGTCTAAGATGATATGGCATGCCGTGGCTTTCCCGTCTGATGCACTCGTAGGCCTTACTGAATTAGAACGTATGTGGGACCGCGTTTTTCCCAGGCTCAGTCGGATGTGTCCTGGGCCCAAACTCGCGGACCGATTTCCAGGATCCCGCTTTGCCTCGCTCGCGTAAGGTGGAAGCCTGTGTCAGCCACTGAGTGGACCGACCAGGATGGCATCACCATCCAGCTCACGCAATGCTCCCCTGCGATGCTAGGTAAAATGTTCAGCACCGCGTTCCAGGCTGCCCTTGAGAAGTCGCTTGGGGAGAAGTGGGGGTTTGCTGAAGGAGTTAGGGCCGACCTGGACGTGGTCAGGTCTTGCCTCAGGTCCAAGACCAAGTATAACAAGTACCAGACATATTTAGTTCAAGCTGCTGTCTGCGACTGTTTGTGGACAGAACAGCTTGCACATGACAATGGTTATGTCGCTCTTCGAGCTGGCCGACGTGAATGCGGTGAGCCTGACACCACCCATCATCGGTTTTTTTGTTGCCAGCTCCCAGCTGTTGCCCAGGCCCGCGTGGAGGCGGAAGTGCCTTTGATTTTCCTGGACGAAGCTCGGGAGGACCTTGGGCGCCTTCTCCATTTGAAAGGTGTTGTCTCGGTGCTCCCAGGGGACATCCCTCTTGTCAAAGGGGCCCCCGAGGCCATGGTCCTGGACGGTCTTGGGGAGGCTTTTCCTGATCTGGAGCCCGAGAAGTCTGTGCAATTTGTCGGTCATAGCGATAACCTACATATCGCGGTGGACGGAAGCAGCACCATGCCGATTTTGTCTTGTTTTCAGCGTGCTGCGTATGCGGTAGTTTTGTTTGACCCCCAGGCCGAGGCTACCCTTTCGGTAGTGCGTGGCACTGTGCCTGGGGGTTTTCCGCAGTCCCCCGCGATGGCCGAAAATTTCTCGATCGCTGTCGCCTGCCAGATCGCTGATCGCACTGCCTACATGCATGCCGATTGTAAAGCAGCAGTAAGTCAGGCCCTCCTCCCTGAGCGCGAACAGCTTCGTGCGAGCAAGGTGTTTGCTGGCGTATCGGCCTTCGCCCGTTCCCTCTGTGGACACGGCCACATCAGGTCCATCCAGCATGTCAAAGCGCATCGAAGCGAGGGCGTGATAGATAATTTGCCGCTTGTGGAGCGGGCGCCCGCGAGAGGTAACCGTGCTGCTGACCTCCACGCCAAGGAGGCTCTTAAGATGCACGCTCCCATCGGACCCGAGGCAGCCAATCGGCTAGAGTCTGAAGTAGAGACCGCCAGGCATTTTGTCAGACTTGCTGCTAGTGTGCTACCAGCCTTCCAGTCCCGAGCGAAGCGCGTCAGGCCCTTCGCCCGTCACCGTTCAGTTAAGTCTGCTCCTGGGTGGCACGAGTGGGAGAGTGGATTGCTTGGTATGCAGTGCAAGCATTGTCTGGTGGTCGCCCATGAGGGTACCCCCCAAGGGGCTCTGGGTTGCTCTGGGGCCCCCGATTTCGTTCGTCAGGTCGTCCGCCGTTCCCTGGGGCACCTGATTGTTGGTGTGGCCTCTCACGAGATCCACCCCAGAGCCCCAGAGCCATCGCAAGCCAAGTTGAGTAGGCTTCAGTTTTTGTGCGTTCGTTGCGGCTGCTGGGCCCAGAGGTGCTCCCGTAATCTTGACAAGGAGTGCCAACGTCCCTCTAGGAAGGGACGCGAGGTACTAAATAAGTACTCGCGAGGCCTGGGCCCCAGTAGTCGTGTCCGTCAATTGATTGATAGAGCTGCTGCGGTCACTGCAATGTCTGTGGCTCCTAAGCCGCGGTCTAAGACTCTTGCCTGTACGTCTGTTCCCTCGGCCCATCCGAGTGCCCCCACCGTCCCAGTGTACGAGAGACGGATGGCCGCCCTTGCTGAGCGAGTGCGAGCCAAGGAGGCCCTCCAGGCTGAGGAGTAGTTTTGGGTCGTGGCACCCCGTCGCGGGCCCTGGTCAGAGTGTGGGGAGCTCTGTCCTCCAGGGGAACAAATCCCTCTCCGAAGGGTGCCACTTCCCCCCATTGTTTGTTTTAGTCTTGCGAGACTCTTCCCCTCGGGGCTGTCCTAACCTAACCTTCTCCTCCTCCTCGGCGTCGGTCACGACGGCCTCGCGGCGATAGACGGCGAGGGCGCGCCCGCGGCGGCGGCGTCGCCCGGGGGCAGGTCGCCGCGTGGTGTCCGGGCAGGGCCTCCTGGTCGCCGGCAGCGCGAGGGAGCGGGCGGTCCGCCCCCGCCCCCCGCCCGCGCGGGACTTTTGGGGTTACGTCGAGCCCGTCTCTCTACGGGAGGGGTCTTCAAGAGCAGTCAAGGATTAGTCTGGGGACGTTTTTTTTTGTTGTTGTTGTTGTTTTTTTTTTGTTTCGGAGGTCTGCGCGGATTTCTCGGATCGGCGTTGGGGCCCCCTGGAGGCGCCTCTGGCGCCGCCCCTGGCGCGCTCCGCGCCCTGGGGTGGGGGGTCCAGCGCGGATCCAAGGTATCCACGTGGACCTCGGAGTTCTTATGTTAATGTAATTTTTCGCTCCCCTAATTTGGGCACGACCTGGGAACGCGAAAGGTCTTGTATTCGCAGACGCATGATTTTGTAGATCTCGGCGCCCTGGCGCGCACGGCCGAACGATCCGTAGCGCCATACGCTTTGCTGTCACGGTTAGCCGCCTCAGAAACGCATGCTTAAGGCAGGCTGCGCACAGACGTCGACGAGAGGCAGGCGGAGAGGGAGGTGGGAAAGGGGCCTCTTAGGGGCTTTCTTGGGAGCTTCTCGGGCCATCTTGCCAATATTGGCCGAATGCCTACAGAGAATCATCGTTCCCAACCATCCTCTGCAATGGAGTCCACCTTTTGAACAGACAGCGCCCCGCGTATCCCCCACTGTCGTCATCATCATCATCATCATCATCATCATCATCATCATCATCATCATCATACTCGTCATTATCATCATCATCAGCACCATCGTCATCATAATTCGCATCAAAACTTTTGTTATCATCATCAGCATCATTATCAGCAGCAGCAGCATCAGCATCAACATCAGCATCAGCATCAGCAGCATCATCACCACCATCACCGTCATCATCATCATTATCATCATCATCATCATCATCACCATCATCATCATTATTATCACCAGTCATCATCAGTCATCATCACCATCATCTGCATCAGCATCAGCATCATCATCAGTATCATCATCATCAGTATCATCATCATCATAATCATCATCATCATCATCATCATCGCCATCGTCATCGTCATCATCATCGTCATCATCATCGTCTTCGTCCTCATTATTCCTCCTCCCATTTCCCGTCCCATCGGCGCCTCAGCCGTCCGTATGTCCATGTTGGTACAGGCTTCACATCCTTCGTGGCCCCATAGGGAGCTCCACCGATCGGCCCTCGCTGCCCTGGCCCTCCGTGGTCCCGGTGCTGCCCGCAGCGGCCCCGTCGCTGCCCTCTATGGCCTCGGATGTTATGCCCTTCGTGGCCCACGCTGGCTTTTCTCACGAATTACTTGGGAATCGCGTTATCGCTCGAGACTTCCTCGCGATTCATGCAGGAACCATGCTTGAGCAACCCGCCTGCTCGACCTCGTCGCTTGGGCCCGCCTTCCCGACCTGCCCGCTATGGGTCTGCCCACCCGATCTGCCCGTTTGGTTCTACCACTTGTTTTCTGCTCCTTGCCCCCCTCCTGCTAATTAGTCTCGTGCTCCATTCTTCTCACTCCCCCTTTCACCCTTCCTCTCTTCCCTTGTTCTAGGGGCTGCATTAAATACACGTTGCAGGTAAGGAAGATATGCCCCCAAGTGGGTACGATCGAAGACGACGAGGGCGGGTACCGAGGGTTTGGGATATACGTTTTGATTGGCACGTGGACAGATAGGAGCGAGCAGTCTTAAACTGTTTGTTGTTGTTGTTGTTGTCGTTGTTGTTCTTGTCGTTGTTCTTCTTGCTCTTGTTGTTGTTGTTGTTGTTGTTGTTGTTGTTGAGGTTTCTGTTGTTATTGTTGTTGTTGTTGTTGTTGTTGTTGTTGTTGTTGTTGTTGTTGTTGTTGTAATTGTTGTTGTTGTTGTTGTTGTTGTTGTTGTTGTTGTTGTTGTTGTTGTTGTTGTTTGTTGCTGTTGTTGTTGTTGTTGATACAGGCGGGGCAAGCCCCCCCCGGGGGGGAGGGGGGGAGGGGGGGGGGGAACAACACAACACAACACAACGCACCCCTACAGGAGGATCCTGTGGGATCCGTACAGGGTTCCATAGGATTCCCACACGACCCTTACATGGTTCCATAGGACGCCCATAAAACCCCTACAGAGTTCCATCGGACTCCCATTCGACCCCCACAGGGTTCCATCGGAGTCCCATAGAACCCCTACAGGGTTCCATCGGACTATTTCGGCGCACCCCTCACGCGGCTCGTGGCCCTACAGGGGGCGCAGCCGAAGGCTTCGGGACCATTTCGGCGCACCCCTCACACGGTTCGTGGCCCTACAAGGTGCGCAGCCGAAGGCTTTCGCGGCCCCACATGTGGCGCACCCGAAGGTTTCGGGCCCATTTCGGCGCACCCCTCACACGGTTTCGTGGCCGCGCAGGGGGCGCAGCCGAAGGTTTCGGGCCCAGTTCGGCGCACCCCTCACACGGTTCGTGGCCCCACACGGGGCGCAGCCGAAGGCTTCTGGACCCTTTCGGCGCACCCCTCACACGGTTCGTGGCCCCACAGGGACCGCACCCGAAGGTTTCGGGCCCATTTCGGCGCACCCCTCACACGGTTCGTGGCCCCACAGGGGGCGCAGCCGAAGGCTTTCGCGGCCCCACATCGGGCGCACCCGAAGGCTTCGGGTCCATTTCGGCGCACCCTTCACACGGTTCGTGGCCCCACATGTGGGCGCAGCCGAAGGTTTCGGGCCCATTTCGGAGCGCCCCTCACACGGTTCGTGGCCCCACATGGGGCGCACCCGAAGGCTTCGGGCCCATTTCGGTGCACCCCTCACACGGTGCGTGGCCCCACAGGGGGCGCAGCCGAAGGCTTCGGGACCATTTCGGCGCACCTCTCACACGGTTCGTGGCCCTACAAGGTGAGCAGCCGAAAGCTTTCGCGGCCCCACATCGGGCGCACCCGAAGGCTTCGGGCCCATTTCGGCGCACCCCTCATACGATTCGTGGCCCCACACGGGGCGCAGCCGAAGGTTTCGGGTCCATTTCGGCGCACCCCTCACACGGTTCGTGGCCCCACATGGGGTGCACCCGAAGGCTTCGGGTCCATTTCGGCGCACCCCTCACACGGTTCGTGGCCCCACAGGTTCGTGGCCGGGGGCGGCGCAGCCGACACTTCGGGCATTTCGGCGCACCACTCACACGGTTCGTGGCCCTACAAGGGGCGCAACCGACAGGCGCATTTCGGCGGGTTCCCCTACATGCGGCCCCACATGGGGCGCATGATGATGATGATGATGACGACGACGATGATGATGACGGTGACGATGACGATGGCGATGGCGATGTTGATGATGATTATGATCATGTTGACAATGATGATGTTGACGGGCACGACGATGATGAAAATGATGACGAGGATGGTGGCCGATGGGGATGAGGAAGGACGCCCTGGCGGTTTTCTGGGGCTGTTTTCGAAGGGTATTGGAGGTCATCTTGGGTCCTTCCAGAGGCCTTGTTGGACCCGTTTGGGGCTCTTTTGGGGCCGTCTTGGGCCAGGTTGGGGCTCTGTTGGGGCCGTCCTGGGCCGTCCATGGGGCCTGATGGGCCGTGCGGAGGACAACCTTGGAATCCGCTGTCCTTATGGGGAGTTTCCGACACGTGTCGTCGACATTCGTTTTGGTCTTCAGCAGAAGGAGGAGGAGGAGGAGGAGGAGGAGGAGGAGGAGGAGGAGGAGGAGGAGGAGGAGGAGGAGGAGGAGGAGGAGGATGTACGTGGAAGAGGAGGAACGTGGGATGAGTAGGACAGACCAGGGGGGAGGGGGAGGACGAGGAATGATACCGAATGTGGAAGACTGGGGTGGAGCCGTCGATCATCGCCGCTGACGTGGTCTGTCGCGCGTGCGCCGCCCCCTGGGGCCACGGGGGGTGGGGGCGAGGAGGAGCAGGACGAGGAAGAGGATAACGAAAACAAGGCTGATGATGACGATTATGCTGATGATGAGGAGGGTGAGGATAAGGAAGAAGAGGAGTTGCATGATTATGAGGATTTGGGCGGACGAGGAGCCGATGAGGATGATGAGGACCATGATGATCCCTACAGGGATCCTGTAGGGCCCCTGTAGGGATCCATAGTGATCCTCTAGGGCCCCTGTAGGGATCTAGAGGGATCCCATAGGGCCCCTCTATTTACAAAAAGCTATCCCATAGGGTCCCTGTAGAGGTCTAGAGGCATCCGATTGGGTCCCTGTAGAGATCCAGAGGGATCCCTATAGGGTCCTTATAGGGATCTACAGCGATCCCATAATGTCCTTGAAGGGGCCCACAGGGATCACATAGGGTCCCTGTAGGGATTTAGAGGGACCCCATGGGGACCTTGTAGGGAGCCCCAGGGATCCCATTGGGTCCTTATAGGGGTCTACAGCGATCACACAAGATCCGTGTAGGGATCCAGAGATCCCATAGGGTCCCTGTATGGGCCCACAGGGATCCCACATGGTCTCTGTAGGGATCCACACGGATCCGATAGGGTCCCTGTAGGGGTCGACAGGGATCCTATACGGTCCGCGTGCGGACCCACAGGGGTCCCATAGGGTCCTTGTGGGGATCCACAGGGATCCTATCCATAGGGATGCTCTAGGATCCCTATAGGAATCCATAGGGATCCTCTAGGCCCGTTTAGGGACCCATAGGCATCCTATAGGGCCCCTGTTGGGATCGATAGGGATCCTCTCGTATCCCTGCAGGGATCCATGGGGATCCTCTAGGATGCAGGGATCCATAAGGATCCTCTCGTATCCCTGTAAGGATCCATAGGGATCCTCTGGGATCCCTGTAGGGGTCCATAGGGATCCTCTAGGATCCCTGTAGGGGTCCACAGGGATCCTCTAGGATGCTTGTAGGGATCCATTGGGGTCCTCCGTAGGATCCCTGTAGGGGTCCACCGGGATCCTCCAGGATCCCTGTAGGGATCCACAGGGATCCTCTAGGATCCCTGTAGGGATCCATAGGGATCCCCT
>CAUYUJ010016823.1:196628-229128 GCA_963575745.1 Prorocentrum cordatum | reverse complement strand
CGGTCGAATCACCCCGTCTTGTTTTCAGATCTTTCGGTTGCCCATTTCTGTTGATGCATGTAGGCTTATTAACGGTATTGATCGTTTTATGTGTGATGCACGTTTGCGCATCAATCCGTTCGTTTTGCATTGCCGTTCGCTCGTTCAGTTGCGACCCAGTTCGTTTCATGATTCAATTTTGATGTGCAAGTGGGCAAGACAGGAGACTGGAAGCTAGCACAAGTCACAGAAGTCCAGAAATATTATTGCGACCCTGTAGGCAGCGACGACGAAGACAATGGAGGTAGAGGAGTCCAATATGCCCTCAGATGGCTCGAAGACGGCGCCAGATGCCTGCAAGGTCGTCCAAAGACAGCTCAAGAGGCCTCCTCCAGGGTTCGGGAACGGCTCCAGAGAGTGCCAAGATAGGCAAAGAGCGCCCTCAAGTGGCCCGAATGGGTTCCAAGACGGCGTCAAACGAGGTTCAAAAACGCCCGCAGAGGCTGTTAAGAGTGCCGCCAGAGGCTGCCAAGAGAGTCTAAAAATTGCGAAATGTCTCCAAGGAGCCTTAAGATAGACTGGAAGGGCCCGCAGACGGCCCCGGAGGGCCAGCGGAGCCCCAGGACGCAGGAGGATGAGAGGCGGGGGGCTGCGTATCCGAGGGGGGAGCCCCCCCGGGAGTGAGTTGCCCCGGGACCCCCCCCCGGCGGTGAACGGATCAACGGGCCCGCAGTCGGCCCCGGAGGGCCAACGGAGCCCCAGGACGCAGGAGGAGGAGAGGCGGGGGGCTGCGTATCCGAGGGGAGACCCCCCCCGGGAGCAGGGTTAAGTCGGGCCTGTCTTTCTACAGGGGGGATATTCAAAATAGTTTACAAAAATAGTGCGGGGACTATTTTTTGAATATTGTTTTGGCCATTTGGGAGTTTTTTTTTTTTTTTTTTTTTTTTTGTTTTTCGAAAATCCTTCTGTAGGGGGACACGCCCGACTTGAGAGAGAGTAGGGCCCCCCCCCCTATAAGGGGGACCCCCCCCCAGGAGTTGCTTCGGGACGCCCCCCCGCCGGCGGGGAAGGGATCAAGGGAATGGGCTTCCTTTCGACTGAAGGACGAGGTTGTTCAGTTGTTGTGTGGGCTTGTGTAGGGAGCCCTCGGAAAGCAAGGGCGGCCTCGAGGGCGCGAAGTTACTCGCGCTTCACGTTTCGCGGTTCGGCTCCGATTTCTCCTCCTCTTCTCCCCTGTGAGGCGGCGCGAGAGTGCGAAGTTATTCGCACTTCGCGCTTCGCGCAGCGCGAAGCGCGAAGTTGGGAGCCCTTGGAAAGCAGAAGAGGCGACGACGCTGTGGGGACGACGGAAGAAAAACTTCTACACGCCGACAGGGTCGGCGGATTTCTTCACATTCGGGCGTATCCATGCTGTTGCACAGCTGTTCGTCATTGTATTCTGCCACGTCAGCTCTGCGAGTGCCGCGCAGAGCGTGCATCCACGTCATGGGTGGCGCACCGACGAAATGGTACCTCGTTGCGCTGCCTTCGCCCCCATGTACATATCCGCCACAGCCATGGCGTGTTGCCGAAATCAACGTCGCCGGCTTGGTTGAACACGCTGAACATCACGACGTCCTGACGCGTTATTTTCTTCTCTGCTGTGCCAAATAGTATTCGTGGGTTCCGGTCGCAGTCGACGACGGTCAATTTCGTGGAGCATTTATGGTCAGATTTCCCAATCGTTTGCTTGTGGTAATTCAAAGTTGAGTACCGTTCTAGTCTGTTCCCTGGTAGTTTCGAGAGCAATTCAGGAGTCCTTGTGCTTTTCGGGTGTTTTTTGTTCTTTTTTGAAATTTGTGGTGTTGGCCTTGATGGCGGTCTTTAGTATGATCGCGATTTGGAGTTTTGATGTGTGCATGAAGCTCATGGCCGCGGTGTATGCGCATGAGGCGGACGCCACGAAGCATGCGTCTCTCATCGAAGGTCTCACGTCTAAAGCGTGCGAGGCGTGCACTTATTTGGGACCTCGTTTGGGGATTATCAAGGGTGCCGATCAACTATGCAGTCGCTGATGTGCAAGAGTGGCCCCGAACGTTTCAATGGCAGACTGTTCACAGAGTTTGCAGCGGAGGATGAGACACCCACTGTATCGGCATGCATGGCGAGACCGTCGGAGGCCGATGCCGCCGAGCGGGATGCTCAGGCGAGCTTTCTTTCCACGAAGCGTCGTGGCGCTCTTGGAACCACTCGCGGGGTGCAGATCCGCCATGCTTGCTTAGGAAGCGGGGACGACCTTGTCCACGTGGTCGGCATCAACGAGGAGCAAAATGAGTGAAACGCGCAACGCGCGTGCCAGAGCGACCCTGCTGCGCGATGTCTTGCGAAGGGCGCGGAAGGAGCAAGCCACGCGCTCGACTCGCCTGGGCCAGGTCCTGATAGGTCCGGCACATCAGAGTCCGACTCCTTCGATGACGCTGATGGTGTCACCTGTGCTGTAGCAGGCACATGTGACTCTGAGATGCACGTGGCCTTTAATCTGATCGCTGGAAGCGGGGACGACGCTTTGCCGATCACGCCATGCAGCCCTGCTTTCTCGGTCCTCTTTGGCAACTTCGAGCCTGGTGCGCTGCTTCGTTCTTTATTCATGCAGAAAGACTACAGCATCTTAGAACAATTGAGTGACAGATGCCGTGGTCGCAAGGCCACTGGACCAACAGGGGGCTCCGAGAAGCAAGTGTTTGTCACTTCGCCTCCGCAACCTGAACCGCTTGGGCGTGGATATCAAGGCTCGCCGCTCCCTGGCGCCTTGCGGGGGCGATGCCGCTAGCATGCGCTTAAGCTTGTTTGATATCCAGTGGCTCGCGCTGCAGCAAGAGCTGCCGCGGGCGCAGCGCGCCGCCAGGGCACGCGGGAAACGGGGCGGCCGCAGCCGCAGAAGCTCGTTGGGAATGCCTAGCAGTCTCCCGGCCAGTCCTCTCGGGAAGCAACTGCAGCAGCTCTAGCCTCCTACTTGACGATTCCAATGGATGTAGCCCACCAGCAGGGCCGCTCCAGGTGAGGATGTCCATGTTGCTTCAACAGTGCTTTGCTTTTCAGGCGCTGTGAGCGCCGAAAGACAGCGACACGACGTCACCACGAGGACCCATCCCTGTTTTTGTCCTTGATCGCTGGACAATGGCAATGGCAAGACTATGGCAAGAGCGACCCTTGTGACTGCCATGCAGGAGAAGAGCCTGCCGGTTCCCCAAGGTCCAGGACTGCTTCACTTGTATTTCTTCACAGCGCCGCGCGCAGAGCCACGCGCCTGGGCACCTCGATGCCATTGAATTCGGCAGGTTCCTCGATGTATTTTCGCGCGTGGATGCCAGTGGAACCAGAGCTGGTCCCGGATGGCTTCCAGACGGCTCTGGTACTGCCCAATTCTTGCTTGTTAAGAACACTGATCTGTTTAGCATATATGGAACACATCTCCACAATTATTCTCATTCTCTCTCCTCTTCTTCTCGCGGCATTGCGCCTCTGCTGCCTTCTCACCATCGCCGCTTGCTGTAACGAGTTGGCGCGTAGCTTTTCTGCGCGAGCTGTGAGGGCCGAGCGGCATGCACCCGCAAATCGCAGGGAGCACCATCGGACCCCTCAGGACAGCCCATCGTTGTCAGACTTCCTGTGGCGTTTGTGCGACGAGCGCGGGCACGGTTGTCACTCGCATTCGGGTGCTCACATCCGTTATGGTGTTCGCATGTGGGTGGCTAAACGTAGGAACTGGGCAGGCCTTGGAAAGACCTTTGACAAGCCTTGGCTAGGCCGTGGGCGGGCCTCCATTGGGCTCCGGCCATGTTCGGAGGTTGAGGGGTGTGAGCGGAGGTGACCCCAACTGGGAAATCGGTTTCGGTTTCTGTTCGTGTCGTGCGTGCGGGCGAGGCGAAGCTGCGCGAGTTCTTGCACTTGTAGAGGCCACATGGGGCCCAAAAAGTCGCCCGTCTCCCCTCCCGGCCGGGCGCGGCCCCCGATGGTTGTCCCGCGGGTTGTCCCGATGGTTGTCCTGATGGTTGTCCCGATGGTTGTCCCGATTGGTGTCCCGATGGCTGTCCTGATGGTTGTCCCGATGGTTGTCCCGATGGGTTGGGCGCATGGGTTCCTCAGAGGTTGGGTTTTCTGCAGAACTCCCTCCGGAACCCCAGAGCCCCAACTCTATGCGTAGGGTTGGGCCTCGCTCGCCAAAGGACCTTCTGGGACCCGTCTTGGGGCCCTCTTGGAGCCGTCTTGAGGCCCTCGTGAGCCCGTCAGAGAGCCCTACGGAAAGCCCAAACAAGCCCCAAGAGAACCCAAAGCGAGCTCGGCGCGAGAGCGTAGACCTTCCATAGAGCCCAAAGGCCCCAACTCTATGCATAGTGTTGGGCCTTGTGCGCCAGAAGGACCTCTTGGACCCTCGGTTGGGCCCTCGTGGACCCGTCTGGGGCCCCTCCCGTCGTCATCGTCATCGTCATCTGTCGTGGTCGTGTTCATGGTCGTGGTCGTGGTCGACGTGGTCGTGGTCGTGGTCGTTGTCGTCGTCGTGAGTCGTTTTCGTCGTCGTCGCCGTCGTCATTGTCGGGCCCCTATCCCCAGCGGCAGCCGGGGGCACCCGCAGTTCCGACGAGGGCCGGAGTGCGCGGAGACTCACGGAGAGGGCCCTCGGGTTCGCCGCAAAAAGAAAAAAGCAAACAAATGGAAGGAGGAGGAAGAGGACGAGAAAGAGGTGGAGGAGAGGACCGAAAGATAGAATGTACGGGGCTTCTCGGGCCGGCCGACGGTCTGGTCGGTGTCCAGACCTGGTCCGGGCCCGCGCCAGACCCGGGCCACCAGCTTGGGCCAGGGCAGGGCCAGATCGGGCCGGTTCTGGGTCCGGGGCCAAACTGGCCCCAAGAGGCTCCAAGAAAAGGCCAAGGCGAGCTCCAAGAGAGAGCCCAAGAGACCTCCCACAGAAAACCCTGGAAGCGCCAGCAAGGGCCCCGGCCGAGTTGAGCCGAGCCGAGTTAATCCGGCAGAGATCATCCGGCTCAGTTCATCCGAGCGCCCCGCCGCAGCCAGAGCCCCGGCCGGATCCGGCCGAGCTGAGCCTGGTCGAGTTGAGCCTGGCCGGGTTGAGCCTGGCCGAGTCGAGCCTGGCCGAGATGAGCGCTGGCCGACTCGACCCTGGCCGAGTTCCGAGGGACCACGCTGCCTCCTCGCGGTCCGAGGGGGCGCGGCAGACAGCCGCGCGGACGGCACGGGCCGCGTGCCTTAAGCGCCCCGCTTCCGCCCCTGCCAGTCCCGGCTGGCAGTGGCGCCGGCGCCCCGGGGGGGGGGCCCATCGGGCGCCACATGGCTCAGGAGGGGACAAAATAGCCACACAGAGGCAGGGAGGGAGGGAGGGAGGGAGGGAGGGAGGGAAGGGAGGGAGGGAGGGAAGGAGGGAGGGGGGGAGGGAGGGAGGGAGGGAGGAGGAGGGAGGGGGGAGGAGGAGGAGGAGGGAGGAGGAGGAGGAGGAGGAGGAGGAGGAGGAGGAGGAGGAGAGGACCAGTGTAAACCCAAGGGCCATCAACGATGTTGGAATATACCCTCCCTCCAAGCTCCCTCTTCATGGGCCTCTACAACGGTGCATCTCAATTGAGGGATCTGCTTCGTTGGAAGACACCCGTTTGAAGACCCGGAAGCATGCCAAAACATTGTTCTCGGGATTCCAACGCCACGGATCAACTTGGCTGTTGCGTCTTGACGATCTTGGATCGTGCCAGATCGCCATTCTTGGGATTTCGACACCGCGAATCAACGTAACTGTTGCACTACGCCGACGTTGCCAATGCATCGGCGATGCGTTGGCGATGCGGCGCGATCCTCCGACCCCACATTTTCGGACCCCATTTAGGGATCTAGTGGACTCTATCAAGGGCGGCGGCACGAGGGCGTGGGTATGACGGCGCTTCGAGGCGCGCGGTGCGCAAGGCTGCGTGGCTTGAGCATATGGAATGGGGGGCGCTTGGCGTGCTGATCGCCCTTCTCAGCGCCTTTCTGGGAGGCCCTCGTCGCCGCGGCTGGATTCGCCTCAGCGTCCTGGTGGGAGTTCGGTCTATAGCATGTCTGGGGGCCGATTTTGAGGGTGGTATCGTCACCGTCGCCCCCGCCGTCGTCACCCTCGTCGTCGTCTCCAGCCTCGTCGTCGTCGTGGTCGTACTGGTTGTTGTCAACGCCGCCCTCGTCGTCAACGAATCCCTTGCCAACGTCGCCCCCGTCGTCGTCTTCATGAGCGCCGTCGTCATCAGTGTTGCCCGTCGTCGTCGTCGTCGTTGTCGTTGTCGTCGTCGTCGTTGTCGTCGTCGTCGCCGTCGTCAACCGTCGTCGTCGTCGTCGTCGTCGTCGTCGTCGTCGTCGTCGTCGTCGTCGTCGTCGTCGTCGTCAATCGTCGTCGTCGTCGTCGTCGTCGTCGTCGTCGTCGTCAATCGTCGTCGTCGTCGTAGTCGTCGTCATTGCGTCATTGTCGTCGTCGTCGTCGTCGTCGTCGTCGTCGTCGTCGTCGTCAATCGTCGTCGTCGTCGTCGTCGTCGTCGTCGTCGCCGTCGTCGTCGTCGTCGTCGTCGTCGTCGTCGTCGTCGTCGTCGTGGTCGTCGTCGTCGTCGTCGTCAATCGTCGTCGTCTTCGTCGTCGTCGTCGTCGTCGTCGTCGTCGTCAATCGTCGTCGTTGTCGTCGTCGCTTGTCGCTTGTCGCTCGTCGTGGTCGTCGTCGCCGTCGTCGCTCGCCGTCGTCGCCGTCGTCGGCGACGTCATCGTCGCTGCTGCGGAGGACCGCCCCGCCTTCGGCAGCGCGATGGAGCCCGGCGCAGGGGGCCCGCACCGCTTGCCCGCGCGGCCCCCCGAGATCGACAACTCCGACCTGGAGGGAGAGCACAAGGCTGGCTTGCGGGGGGATCGGATCGGATCAAGGGAGGAAGCCCGACTCCCATCGTTGGTGTTTACAAAACGGCCCTGGGCGTTTGCGAAACAGCCCTGCCCTGCCTGATTCCTTCCTGGGGTGCGCTTGCTGAAGGCCTCTGTTGTGCTGGGCTGAGCTAGAGAGAAGAAGCTATACCAGAGACGACACCGGCGCAGAAAGTTGCGGCGCGTGATTGCGAGGGCGACGGCACGGGGAACCAGAACTAGCATCATCTACATCACCTTCGTGTCGCAGTGCGAACCTGCTTCTCATCACAGGGGGGGGATATCAGATCGCATCGGAGGTCCGCCACAAGGGCCCCACAAGGAAGCCGCTGCCGGCCGCGCGCGGAGGGGGGTAGGGGGAGGGGGGAGGGCTTCTTAGCAGCACTCCCCGTCCGTAGGTGCAGGGGCGGCCCTTGTCCTCCTCCTCCTCCTCCTCCTCCTCCTCGCGCCGCGGCGAAACAGCGCCTCCGCTCTCGCGCGCAGCCCGCGCGGCCCTCGGGCGGAAGCGGCACGCCGCGCTCCCCACGCGGGCCTTGTCCGTAGGTGCAGGGGCGGCGCCTGCTGCCGACCAGCGGTGGCGGCGAGGGGGCCGCCCCCGGAGGCCCAGACAAGGCAGGACACGCCGCGCTCCCCACTCCTGACGGCCCCTCCTCCGGGGGTCTCTCCGGAGCTCCCTGGTGCCTCGGGGCGTCTCCTCCATCCCACGATGGTTTCGGGGGCTTCCGCTAAGTCGGGCCCGTCCCTCTACGGGAGGAGTATCCAAGAATAGTCAAAAATTAGTCTGAAGATTTTTTCGTCGAAAATCGTCGAAAATCCCCCTGT
The DNA here is from genome assembly GCA_963575745.1 of Prorocentrum cordatum. NCBI lineage: Eukaryota > Dinophyceae > Prorocentrales > Prorocentraceae > Prorocentrum > Prorocentrum cordatum. The sequence continues at coordinate 221,412 of CAUYUJ010016823.1, read as the reverse complement.
AGGGGGACAGGCCCGACTTCAGGCTTTCGGTTGTTCGAGGCCACGGCCTCCGCGCCGTGCCCTGCCGGGCACGGGCGGGCTCCGCGGAGGGGCACGCACGACTCCGGCGTTCGCCTCGCTTCGCTCGCCTGCCCACTGTCGCGGGCCTAGGGATTGACCCCAACACCAGCATCGGCGGCGTGTATCCACCGAGGGAAGAGGATCCCGATCTTGGCGATGGTGGTCATACTCTGGCTTCCGAGGTGATGCACTGGCTTCCGAGGTGGCCGACATATTTCCACCAACAGCGAACTCTGGCAGCATCTTTTTTCTGTGGAGGCAAACCCCCGTGTTGGTGTTGGTGTTGGTGCCCATTTCCAGGCCTCCAAGAGCGACAAACATATCCGTATCCGCATCACCCTCGGCGGTCTGGATTCCGGGGCGCGACCCCGCGGATCAGCGGTCGCATGCGAGACATTTGGGAAGCAAACACATCCGTTACCCCGCGAGGTCGCCGCCCAGGGACCAAGGAACGCGAGGCCACGGATGCGGAGATGTGCATCGCCCACGGTCCCCTCCTCCCCTTCTCCTCCTGTTCTCGGGGGCAACGGTAGGGGGGGACGGGGGATGGGCATCGGGGGGGGTGCATCGACCCCCAATCGCTTATTGATCGCCGAGAGGGGCCCGATAGACCCACCCTGCCCAGGAAGGTGCGGATTCACTATCGGGGGCCTAGCGCCGATCTATCGGCGATGTATCGCCGATTCCAGGTCGATGCATCCCCCCTACGCCAGTCCCCCCCCTATCGTTGCCCCTCATCTTCCTCTTATCCACAAGAGGAAAAGGTACCCATACCGCTGCCCTTCGTTCGTTTTTGGCCTCTTTGGGCCTCCTGGGGTGCTCTCGTCGCCACCGGTGAATTCGTCCCGAAGTTCTGGTCAGAAGGCGCCCAGGGATAGGCCCGGGAGTGGCGGTATCGGTACCTGTGTCTAAGAAGAAAACGGCACAAACATAACCTTTCGACGGTCCGCGCGGATTTCCTGGATCGGCGCCTGGGCCCCCCCTGTCGGCGCCCCTGGCGCCGCCTCTGGCGCGCTCCGCGCGCAAGGGAGGGCGGCCCAGCGCGGATCAAGAAATCCCGCGCGGACCTCCAAAAGTTTATCATGTGTATGCTGTTCGTTCTTGCTCTATTTTGGTTGCCCCACTTGTGGGGAGCAGGGCGAGCTCAAGATGAACCTGGTGGAGCACCTGGACTACGAGCTCATCCCCGAGGATCGAGCCGCGCTTCTGCTGTGGGGTGGGGCGTCTGCAGGGCAGGTCCCTGGGTCCGCTCGGGTCGGGGTGGCATCGCAGGGAGGGAGGAGTCTGACTGAAGTCGGGCGTGCCCCCTCTACAGGAGGCATATTCAAGGATCGTAACAGAGCTAATCTGCGGGCGATTTCTTCGTGCCTTTTCGACTGTTCTTGATTTTGTGGATTCCGTTGTTTTTTTGCTTTTTTCCAGCATCCGCCTGTAGGAGGACATGCCCGACCTAGAGTCTGACATGCGAGCGCCGGAGATGGCCGCACAAGCTGGCGCGGTGGTGCAGGTATGATCCATGTTGTTCTGGTCGATCCGACCCCATATCGATTTCGGCCGGGTCGGCCAGATCCGATGCTGCTGCTCCGACGGCCCGATGCGGCCCGATGCTTGCATGGTGCTGTTCTGCATCCTCAGCCGATTCGCCTCGATTCGATTCAATAGGCTTCTGTAACATCCGCCGACCCCTCTATGAAATACTGCGCTTTTACGCCGCATCTGCCGACAACTCCATGCATCACTGCGCTTTGAGGCTTCTTGGAGCCGTTTTGGAGGCTTGTCTGGCTGTCTTGGGGAAACGTTGGGTCGTTTTGGAATGTCCTTTGGCTTCTCTTGGGCCGCTTTGGGGCGATTTTACGAGCCGATTGAGCCATCTTGGAGCGCCGGAAAGCTGCATACTGCGAAAAACAACACGATCTTCGTGAGCTGTGTTGGAGCCGTCTTGGAATGTCTGCGGGTGTGGTCTCGTGAAGGCCTGCTGCATTTGCGACTCGTGGGGCTTGCTGTCCCGTCTTGGAGACCCTACGGGCCGTCTCGGAAGGCTGCGGAAGCCGTCGGCGACTGCAAAAGGCGCTCGAAGAGGCCGTCGGCGGACCGCATTGCTGGATATGGGGCTCTGTGAGATGATGGGGGCGGGATCTCACACGCCTGGAGATCCAACAGGGGTCGGCGGGTGTTTCTTGGGATCTTTCGCGGTAAGGTGGTTGGCACATGCGATACGATTACGAATAATAAGCATACTAAGACGAATGCTACTAGCACTATACATTATCATAAGGCAAAAGGAGACTACGGCGCTTATGGCGGATGATAAAACTTTTACGCATAAGAAGACGAACAACCCTTCGAATAATGATAACAATCGTAATGCTACTCTTATTGCTAATATTAGCCATACTTGTATTGCCGTTTCCATAGAGCAGAATGCGCATACTAATATTGATACTAAGAATCATAGTGATGGTATGAAGGCAAAAGGCAATGCCACTATTGCTAATTCTAAGAAGACATACGCGTAACAAGAACACATGATGCTGCTGATGATGATGATGCTGATGATGATGCTGATGATGATGCTGATGATGATGTGGTGATGATGATGATGACGATGACGATGATGCTGATGATGATGAGGATGAGGATGAGGATGAGGATGATGATGATGATGATGATGATGATGATGCTGCTGCTGCTGCTGCTGCTGATGATGATGATGATGATGATGATGATGATGAGGAGGAGGAGGAGGAGGAGGAGGAGGAGGAGGAGGAGGAGGAGGAGATGAGGAGGAGGAAGATGGTAAGGTGGAAGCAGGAGGGGGAGGGTGGAGGAGGAGGGGGACGAGGAGTTGCAGGAGGAGGAGGAGGAGGAGGAGAGGAGGAGGAGGAGGAAAAGGAGGAGGATGAGGAGGAGGAGGAGGAGGAGGAGGAGGAGGGGGGTCGAAGAGGAGGGGCGAGCAGGGCAGACGAACGGGGGATTCGGGGAAACAGGGGGTGCCGAGATCTGTCGCGTTCAGCTGACTCCAGCCCCGCCGCTGGGCGCGTTCCTGGATGTATGGCCGCTCCCGGCGCCTCCAGGCGCCTGGAAAACCAGCTACATTCAGTTGATTCGCCCCCCTTTCGTCCACACCGAGCGGAGGAGACGGAGGAAGTGGATGAGAGCCTTGCTTAGCAGAGGTCCGCCCATTTTAAGGGACGCCTCCTTGGCCCCTCCAGGAGGGTAAATGATAGCCCTGCAAGACAGCTCGACGAACTTGAGGTTCAAAGGCCCAGGTGGTATGTCTCCACTGGCGTCTTCGCCCGCCTCTGCCGAGGAGATGTGGCTCAAGCTGGTGGAGTGGTACGGTGGCGGCCCGGCCATCATGCGCAAGGTCATCTGCATGTGCCAGGACTTCCTGCTGGGAGCCCAGACTCGGCGGCGAGCGAGGGGGGGAACTGAGAAGGGGAAGCCCTCCTTGGCAGGCGGCGGGACTTCTAGAAGCCCTCGCGACTTCTGAGAAGTGTTTTCTTCGTCTTCGGGAAAGGGTCAGAACACTTCCCGGAAGGCCAGGGGACTTCCGAGCCTTCTGGGAAGACCTTCTCCTTCTCAGTCCCCCCCCCCCCTCGCTCGCAGCCGACAGGCCCCTCGAGCCGCGAACAGCAAACACGCCGACGGGAGGCTCTGGCGAGCTCCCTGCCTCCAGGGGGCTATATATATATATATGTCTACATATTTATATTTATATATATATATATGTATATATGTATGTATATGTGTGTATATATAGGGTCTGGCGAGCATCTGGGTTATCGGGCTTGCCCCCCCCCCCCCTCCCCCACCCTCACCAGGATAACTTACCCTTGCCGGTTGTGCAGGTCCAGGGTGGTGGGGCGCGGGCATATGCAGGGCTGCCCACAGCGCGAAGGTTAGGTTATCGGCCGGCCCCCTCCTCCTCCCCCCAGGATAACCCAGCTTATCGCCGATTCTAAAGCGGTCTCCAGACCATCCCGAAGATAATGTATACTATATACCCAAGAGCTCCAGGTGGCGAGCGAGGGTCCGGGTCGTGGGTCTGGTAGGCAAGATTCCCTCCCCGTGGTCTTTGTGCACCGAGAGTGGCCCCTTGGCGGTGGGGTCTGCCTGCGGCGGGGAGGGTGTGGTACACAAACAAGTCTTGAGCACCAGAGATCAGCGGTTTGCCCCGCCCCGATCTTGCCCCTGTCCTGACTTCGCCTTGGGGTTAAGTCGGGCGTGCCCCTCTGCAGGAGGAATCTCCTAACATGGGAAACACATACTCTGGGGATGATCGTTGGAACATTTTTTGCTACTATTTTGGAGCATTTTGTTCTGGACTATTTTGGAACATTTTTTGATACTATTTAGGAGATTTTTTTGTGTGACTATTTTTCAATTTTTTTCCGCTGACGTCCGCCTGTGGAAGGACGCATGCTCGACCTGGCCTCAGGGCTGGGCCCAGGCCTCCGAGGACCCGCCGAGCAGCAGCCCCGCCGTCGGGGGCCCGGGCGGGGCGCCCGGCGTCCCGACGGGCCCGCGGCGCTGCGGGGGGGCACGCTGCCGCCGGGAGTGCGGCCCCCGAGCCTCCCCTCAGTATCGTTTAGCCAATCCCTATCCCCATCCCCATCCACATCTCGAGCCCCACCATCTCACCACCTCAGTTGGGAATATGCCCCTCGAAACCCGAAGAGAGCCGCCTATATCCCCATCCAGCGGATAAATCGGCCGGTGGGGCTCAGCCCACGCTGGTGGGGATGGGGATCGGTTAAACGATGCTCATCCCCGTGCAGTTTTGAAGCCGGGCAGGCCCCTCTACAGGAGGACTTCTGCTCGAGTCCGAGGGGCGGGACTTCTGCTCAAGTCCGACGGGCGCTGGGAGTTCGGCCACGGGGCCCCCGTCCAGTCTTTGGAGTCGGGCAGGTCCCTCCATAGGAGGAAATCTGCTCAAGTCCGAGGGGCGGGAGCTTGTGCAGGGACCACCGCCTGGAGGGTCAGTTTATTCGGAGCCTCGACAGGTGGTGGCTACGGATATAACTATATATCTATTTATCTATCTATCTATCTATCTATCTATCCATCGACCTATCTACACCCATATATATATATATATATACATACATACATACATACATACATACATACATACATACATACAGACAGACAGACAGACAGACAGACAGACAGACAGACAGACAGACAGACAGACAGACAGACATACATACATACATATATATATATATATATATATATAAAGATTCGGGCCCCCGGGGGCCGAAATATACCCACATCCGCCGCCCGCTGGGGCACCATGACGTCGGCTTCCAGGCGGTGGATCTGGATAAAATCCCCATCGCATCAAAGAGACAACCAACAGTCTGAAAGCAATGCTCTGACGAGTTGAGGCTCTTTTTTCAATTTGCTTGCTGGATCCTTTTGCGTTTCTCACCCGAGCTCCGCCTGCAGGAGGACAGGCCCGACCTAACCCTGGTTGCACGCAGCCATTCAGTTCTTTAGGCGCCGAAGGCCGCAAGTTACCGCCGAAGGCGACGCAAGACCGCCAGGGTGCGCCGCGCCAGCATACCGTCGGGGCCTTGAAGAAGAAACCCTTTTCTTTGGGGAGGGGCTCGGTGTTCCTCGATAGTTTTGCAGTTTCCCTTCGGTTTTCCATGGGAAATCGAAGTTTGACTTAGGGGAAAAAGGGGCCTCGTTCCTTATTCAGGGTTCCTTAGGTCAACGCCCCGACTGTACCGCCCACTGCCGATGGGCAACATGGGGATCCATGGTCGAGCACGCGTAGCTGACGAGCGGAGCTCGGACAGACACTTCTCCGCGCCAGGCCGGCCCGTGGAGGGCCGCGACGCCCGGTGCGGGACACGAGAGGCGGCTTCTGCCTGGCCCTTGTTCGACTCTGCTCGGCGCGGCTCGACATCCGCCTCGCCCAGCTCGATCCGCTTCGAGCTGCGATAGCTTCCCAGGCCAGCATGGCCAGACCGTCGTGAAAAATACCCCCGCGGAGCGACGCAGCGCGCGCGCGCGAGAGGGAGCCCCCGCCCGAAACCTTCGAGTGGGCGCATAACAACGGCCACCCCAAAATGGAGGAGCCGATGCGGAACAAGGAAAACCGATGGACGCTGCGCTGTCCCCTCGTTCGACCTCCGCGGGCCCTCGCCGGGCACACCGAGGGGGGTGCCCGAGGCCCTCGAAAACACGGACAGAGCTGGTCCCGGGAAAGGGTCCTCTCCTCTCGGGCCGGACGAAAGGTCAGAGCCCCGAATCATCAGGGGTAACTCGGGTCAGGGATAACTCGGGTTCGTTTTTCGGGAATCCAAACCCGAGTTACCCCGGACCCGAGTTACCCCGGATAACTCGGGCGTCCAGAGCCCCGAATCATCAGGGGTAACTCGGGTCAGGGATAACTCGGGTTCTTTTTTCGGGAATCCAAACCCGAGTTACCCCGGACCCGAGTTACCCCGGATAACTCGGGCGTCCAAAAAGGGGGGGATTGGGAAAGGGTGGGTTACGAAATCTGCTGCATGCAGCTGGTTTCGGCCCCACCGGGCGCCTCCCGCCGCCGGGAGGCGCCGGGAAGATCAGCTACGTGAGCTGATTCTCAACGCCCCCCTTTGCTATCCCCCCTTTTCGCCCGACCCGATCCTCTTTGCGACAAAAATCACGATGTCGGATCCCTGGGCCGATGCTTGCCTTGGCGCTGTAGTGCCTGTTGGTGCGGCCGATCCGCTTTGGTTCCGTCCCTCTGCCGGTGCGGCCTGATCTGACGCACGCTGCAGTCTGGTCTGGTATGGTCTTGCAGATCGTGCCTCGAGGGGGGTTGATGGAGAAACCACGTCGTCCGGTCGGCCAAGGCGCCGACGACCTTGACGAAGGAATTCGGTGCACAGACGCTCCAGCATTCCACAGGCTATGAAGCTGGGGCGTCTCCGCACCGAGCTGCCAGGCCCCTCGACCGACCAGACGATTCGTTGTACACTGCGAGCCCCTCCCAGTGCCCGAGAGCTCTGCGAGCCTTGCGTCGGGCATGCCCCGCTACAGGAGGAATCTGATTCAACAACAATAGTCAAAACATAGCCTGGGGACGACTTTCGATCAGTTTTTGAGTGTTTTTGGTTAGTTTTTTTTTTCTCTACTGGCCGACCTCATGCGAGCCCCCTCGCAGCGGTCCAGGGAGGCCCTGGACCGGCCGCCGCGCCTGGCGCGTCGACCCGGGCCCGCCGGGCCCCCGCGGCCACACCTCCGCGAGCCCGAGCGGCTCGACCGCGGGGGGGGGGGGGCGGCCCGCCGCGCCGAGGCGCGGCCTCTCTCTTCGGCGCCCCTGCCCGGCCACTCTCTCTTTGGCCCTCGATGCCTCCTGGATGGGGCCCTCCCCCTCCTCCTCCTCCTCCTCCTCCTCCTCCTCCGCCTCCTCCCGCCTCCTCCTCCTCCCCCTCCTCCTCCTCCCCCTCCTCCTCCTCCTCCTCCTGCTCCGCCTTCTCTCCTCCTCCTCCTCCTCCTCCCTCCTCCTCCTCCTCCTCCTCTCCTTGCTCCTCCTCCTCCTCCTCCTCCTCGTCCTCCTCCGGGGTCGGAACAGATGGGCCTCCTGGATGGGGTCGGATCAGACGGGGTCGGAGTAGGATGGAGTCGGAGGGACCGGAGGGGGTCGGGATATGGTGGGGACTGGAGGGGCTCTGTAGGCCTACTGGGTGGGGTCGGGATAGCGGGAGCCGGAGGGTCGCGCCGCATCGCCGGTGCATCGCCGGTGCGGCTCGACGTGGAGCCCGATTCGCTTCACGGCGACGTCGCCGATGCATCGCCCACGTCGGCGATGCATCGCCAGTGCATCGCCGATGCGTCGGCGATGCGTCGGCGATGCGGCGCGATCCTCCGACCCCAGCTGCTCGGGCCCCATTAGGGAGACTTCTGTTTGTGGTGGCACTTCACGACGGAAGCTTTTGGGTTCATTCTCGGCCGCCACGGGGACCTCACTGGCCACTCTGTTGCTGTGGAAGGAGAGCTCAGGGTGAAACGTCGGTCCTGGGGAATCAGTATCGTTTAACCGACCCCTATCCCCATCCCCATCCCTATCCAGACCCTCACCATTTCAGCACCTCAGTTGGGGATATACCGCTCGAAATCCGAAGTGAACGTCCTACATCCTATCATCTAGTGGGGCAAATCGGCCAGAGGGGCCCAGGCCACGCAGATGGGGACAGGGGTCGGATAAACGATGCTCAGGAAAGAGTCGAGACGTCCTGGCTGGCTGACTTTTCGACAGCCCCCATGGACTTTCCGACTACCACTCTTGACAGTTTTTCTACTTCTGCCCCTCCGACAACGATTATTTCGGAACGACGACGGTCACGACGACGACGAGGATGTCGACGTTGACGAGTTCATGAGGACGACGACGACGACGCGGACGACGACGACGACGCCAGGGCGAGGATGACGACGAGGACGAGGGTACTAACGAGGGCGACGACGACGACGACGATGACGACTTCAACGAGGATTACGACGATGACGGGGACGAGGACGAGGACGACGAGGACGAGGACGAGGACGAGGACGGGGACGACCACGAGGGCCAGTAGGACGACGACGACGACGACGACGACGACGACGACGACGGCGGCGGCGGCGGCGGCGGGGGCGACGACGACGACGACGACGGCTGCGCTGGCGGCGGCGGCGGCGGCCGCGACGACGACGACGACGACGATCCCGCCTGTGCCTGGCAGGACAGCCAGCCGCAGGTGGAGCTGTACCCGCCGCTGGTGCTCGTCGTGGTCGCCGGCGAGTCAGGCACGCCCGCGGTGGGCGGGGGGCAGCCGCGGCCGGTGGGAGAGCCGCTAGGTACTCTCCAGGATACACTTGTGGACGCCGATCAATGGTGAGGAAGCATTTTTCCAGCTGATTTTTCCAGATGTCTAAAAAGTGTTTCATACATGTTTTAAACTTTTTTTTTTTTTTTTTTTTTTTTTTTTTTTTTTCAATGATCAGACAATTCTCCGACAATTTGAACACATGTTTAGATGAATCGTAGAATTGTTAGGGTGTCCATTGTCGTGGCATCCACAAGGTTACACTGGCGCCTCCGGCGCTGGGAGGCGCCGGGAAATCAGCCACGTGAGCTCATTCGCGAACCCCCCCCTTGCTACCCCTCTTTCGTCCGCCCTGACAGGGGAGAAAGAAGCCGAGACCCCGAGGGCCTTCGAGGATCGATGTTCGACCTTTCTCGGAGGAGGGGCAGTCGCGACAACGGCGGCACTTCTCGAACCGCTCTCAGAGCGTTCCAGAACGCTCTGAGAAGGCCGCCGCACCCGAGATATCCTCTAGAGCCGGCCAGATCCCAGAGATTCTCGATCTATCCTCACCCGATGTTACCCTCGTCCTGGCCTCGCCGTACAGTCAACCCGCACAGTTGGGATGGGAAGCCTTCCCAAGGGTGCCTTTGCATCCTCGCCTCCTCGGTCCATCCGTGGCCACTTCTTCGCTGGCCGCGCCCTGCTCGAAAAGCTTCGAAACGGCCTTCCAAGGTCCTTGCATCCTTACCGTGCGTCCTTGTGGTACGGGCTGACTGTAAGGCCAGGGCGGACCGGCCCAGAGGGCCTCGCCGCATCGCCGATGCATCGGCGATGCGGCGCGACATTTGCAGCCTGATTCTCTGAGTCGATGCATCTGCGATGCGGTGCGATCCACCGGTCTCGTCAGCTGCGCTGTGACTACCCTCAGCACAGCCGCCGTGGAGTCGCCCACATGGCCAGCCGTATGCCCTCCTGTCGCTAGCTCCATGACCTCCAGCAAGACCTCTATCCTCGAGCCGTCCAGGCACTTCGTCCCGATGCCTGCGCGGTTCACCGCCGTGTCCAACCTGAGCACCTTCAGATCCTTGGCCCTCACGCGCTCCCATATCCACAGGTCCTTTGTGGGCTACGGAAACGGCAGGGCCGTTTTTTCACCGTTTCCAAAAAAGTGTCCCTTGAAAATGGAAACGGCAAAACAAGGGCCACAGGAAACGGCAAAAAACGGCTCCAGGATTGGAACCGGAGCCGGAACCGGTCAAAAAACGGCGACGGAACCGGTAAAACAACGGCGTGGGAACCGGCAACAAAAACGGCAGAACGGAGCCGGTGACAAAACCGGCCCTGTCGTTTCCAGGGCCCGCTGAGCACAGGTCCTGGATGCGGGGGTGCCGCATTCGGCCCGACCCCCACTCGGTGGGCCATCCCCCTCCGCGGCCCCGAGCTGCCCGACGGCGGCCACGGACGGGGGCCCCCCTGTCCCTCGGGGCCTGCCCCCGGCTGCGCCTCCCGCGCGCGGGGGCGCCCGGCTCCTGGGGCCGGCGCGCGGCTCCCTGCTTCATGGCCCTCTCGGCGCTCGCTGTGGCAGCAGCTCGACCTGGCCGCACTCCGGGGGGCGGGCGGGGAGGTCGGGCGGGAGGGAGGGGCGCATCGACGGATCGAGGATGTCGACGCTCTCGCGGACCTTGTAGCTGAAGGTGATCGGCGACTCCACCGTCCACTCCGTCGCGGCGCCGTTCCGCTGCTGCGAGAGGCGGGCGTCCGAGACGACGCTCGCGCCGGCCACGTCGCCGCCGAGGCGCCAGGCGTCCTCCTCCGCCGGCTTGTGGAGCTGCAGCGGGAGGGAGGACCACCCGCCAGGACCCCATCGCTGGCGTTCACTGAACGGCCCTGGGCGTTTACGAGACCGCCCTGCCCTGCTCGAGTCCGTCTGTGGGTGCCTGTACTGAACGGCTTCGCTTGTCGGGGTGAGCAATCATGGGGGCGGATGTTGTACCCTCTAGTGAGGACCAAGAATATACACCACCACCACGTCGAGTCCTCCTCGACCTCCTCTACCCTCTTCTTCCTCTCCTCCTTCCTGGGAGAGGGAAGGGGTGAGGGAGGTGGTGGTGGTGTATATTTTGGGGCCCCCCATCTAGTAGTAGGGGGGGCGGAAGGCTCGGGCGCGAGGGGGGCCACTGGCGAGGCGGGGGGCCTTGCTGGGGAGGCCGCCCCGCCTCCCGCAGGGCCCGGCGCGCGTGGTGCATCGTCGGACGGTCAGCGGCACCGTCACGGGTACGTAACGGGTACTCACCGGCGGGTACTTCGGAGATTTGCCGAACGTTGCCATCTTAGAGTTCGAGGGTGGACAGACCTCCTACCCTGACACGTCGAGTAGTGAATTGTCCGTTTTCGGTTCTCGAGAGGGCGCCGCGGCCGCCATTTTCCAGGCTTGCGCCCGCCAGGTTTGGGTCCGAGGTCGTTTTCACTAAACCACGTTTTACTAAAGTGAGGTCTGTCTATCCCCGATAGAGGCTCTTTCTGGCACAGCAGCGTTGCCCACATCGGGGAGCGCTGGGTTCGCCGGGTCACTGTCCAGAGTTTTGGTTAGTGTTAAGGCGGGCATGTCCCTCTACAGGAGGAGTATCCAAACATGGTAAAACAAAAAGTCAGGGGACGATTTTCTCATGTTATTCGACTATGTTTGCGAATCTTTTGATTATTTTCAGTTTTTCGTCCAAAATCCGACTGTGGGGGGACATGCCCGACCCAAGGCTGGGAGAGTCCCCGTGAATCGGGCCGGGCGAAAGGGGGGGATTGGGAAGGTGGGGGTTACGAAATCTGCTGCATGCAGCTGGTTTCGGCCCCACCGAGGGGCCCATTCCTCGATACATGGCCGCCTCCGGCGCCCGGAGGCGCTGGGAAAATCAGCTACGTGAGCTGATTCTCAAACACCCCCTTTGCTATCCCCCCCTTTCGCCCGACCCGAGTGAAGCGGGGGCGCCGGGACGGGGCAGCACCTGGAGGCCACCTGGCAGTGTCGGGGGGGGCACCCCGCGCGTGCAGCTCGGCACGGTCGAAGGGGGGAGACGCCAAGGGGCGGGAGGGCGAAGTCTGGCGGCAGTCCCTGTGTCTTGTGGGCAAAAACTGGTTGGCCAAAAAATTTGACCCCTACCCTTTGGAAGGGGGCCTAAGTTAGGAGGGCCAGAAGCATTAGGGGCAGGGGGTCTGTTCTGCAGATGTGCTAGGCCAAACCGCCCAGATGTGTTATCCCTGATGCGAATTCGGGGACCTCAGTGAGGCCACGTCTTCATCGTGTTATTAGGGTTAGCTGTCGTTTTGTTTCAATGAACAATCATGAAGGTTCCTGGTCCACCGTGGACAGGACTCGCTGTCGGCGTCGCCGCGGACGCCGTCCACTTGAGGCAGGAAGCCGCCTGCCCAACAGCGTCCGCCGTCGGTCTTGGACCATTTCTGGTGTTGGGCATCGTGCGTATTTTTTCCAACCATCCTGTGGTGTTGGGTCCTCGTTTTGAAGAGAAAGCGCCCCGCGTCACCTCCTCCTCGCTCCTCCTCCCCTTCCTCCTCCTCCTCCTCCTTCTCCTCCTCCTCCTCCTCCTCCTCCTCCTCCTCCTCCTCCTCCTCCTCCTCCTCCTCATCGTCACCATCATCATCCCACCCATTTTGGCACACCCCTCACACGGTTCGTGGCTCCACAAAAAGCTCCACCGAAGGCCCAAGCGGCACAGGCCGCATGCGAGGACCTCACCCATTTTGGCACACCCCTCACACGGTTCGTGGCCCCACAAGCGGCTCCACCGAAGGCCCCAGTGGCACAGGCCGCACGCGGGGACCGCCACCCATTTTGGCACACCCCTCACGCTTCACAGGCATGCGGGAACCGCCACCCATTTTGGCACACCCCTCACACGGTTCAGGGAGCTCCACCGAAGGCCCCAGTGGCACATGCCGCATGCGGGGACCGCGCCCATTTTGGCACACCCCTCACACGGTTCGTGGCCCCACAGGGTGCTCCATCGAAGGCCCCAGTGGCACAGGCCGCATGCGCGGACCGCCACCCATTTTGGCACGCCCCTCTCACTGTTCGTTGCCCCACAGGGAGCTCCACCGAAGGCACCAGTGGCACAGGCCGCATGCGGGGACCGCGCCCATTTTGGCACACCCCTCACACGGTTCGTGGCCCCACAGGGAGCTCCACCGAAGGCCCCAGTGGCGCAGTCCGCATGCGGGGACCGCGCTTATGTTGGCACACCCCTCACACGGTCCGTGGCCCCACAGGGAGCTCCACCGAAGGCCCCAGTGGCACAGGCCGCATGCGGGGACCGCCACCCATTTGGCACACCCCTCTCACGGTTCGTTGCCCCACAGGGAGCTCCACCGAAGGCCCCTGGCACAGGCCGCACGCGGGGACCGCCACCCATTTTGGCACACACCGCACGTGGTTCGTGGCCCCACAGGGAGCTCCACCGAAGGCCCCAGTGGCACAGGCCGCACGCGGGGACCGCCACCCATTTTGGCACACACCGCACACGGTTCGTGGCCCTACAGGGATCTCCACCGAAGGCACCAGTGGCACAGGCCGCATGCCGGGACCGCCGCCCATTTTCGCACACCCCTCACACGGTTCGTGGCCCCACAGGGAGCTCCACCGAAGGCCCCAGTGGCACAGGCCGCATGCGGGGACCGCCACCCATTTTGGCACGCCCTTCTCACAGGTCGTGGCCCCACAGGGAGCTCCACCGAAGGCACCAGTGGCACAGGCCGCATGCGGGGATTGCTTCCCATTTCGACACACCCCTCACACGGTCCTTTGCCCCACAGGGAGCTCCACCGAACGCGGTACCCACAATGCGGCACTCGCAGCTGCATATGCTTGGGTCCTTCGTCTGGCTAATTTCGTCAGTGCCCATTTCGGGCGTCCAACGCTTTGGGGGCACGCGTCAAGGTTTGGTCGGGGTGTTTCGAGTTTCTTCGCTTTCGCGTGCTGCGCAGCTGGTCTCCGTGGTCGCGGCAGAAGCTGCTGCGCTCGGGGTGCCCTGGGAAGTCCTTCAGCTACACGCCGCGCGCGGATTTGCAGGGCGTTTCTGTTTGTATCTTAGAGAACGAGGCTCTCTGCCGTCCCCACCCGAAGAGCCGAACCAGGGACCCCTTGCCTCTTCAGCAACGGAGGGCGCTGGCTGTACCACGCACGCGCCGGTCGTCGAAAGTAGATTCTTTAGGCTTGCGCCACACCGCCGACCCCTTGTTTTTTTTGGAGGCAATCTTGGACGTCTTGGGGGCGTCATGGCCCGACTTTATCCCCCGCATTCCTATCGTCGTCGTCTTTGCTCCTCCTCCCAGTAGTCGGCCCATCCCGCCACTGTGCCTGAGTTGTGGTTCAGAGGCCTCTCAGATTCAGGAGAAATTCCAGATTCGGTGCGCGAAGTGCAAGAATTTCTTGAAGACGGAGGCGGAAGTGGCGGCGAACCAGTACGACTCGAAAGATGCGGGGGAGAGGCTTTGCAGGGCGTGCGCCCGCAACGAGAAGGGTGGGCGGAACGAGAAGGCGGACGCAGAGAATCGCAAGCGGAAAGCAGAGGCGGACGCGAAGCCGCTGACGTGCGCGGCGTGGAAAGGCGCGTTCTCGGACACGAAACATTTGAAGCAGAAGCAAGTGGAACATCATCGAGCGGCGAAAGGAGCTAAAGTGGTGTGCAGAAGCTGCGAGGAACTCGGGTTCACAGCGCGCAGTTGCCAGGCTTATCAGTGCAGCGGCGCGTACAAGAGAGGACTACCAAAGTCGGCGTTCCCCGACCCTCACAATGTCCCGCGCGACGCAAAGAAGGGCACCCTAAAGTGCAAGACGTGCAAATGATGCCCAATCGGTTGCGCGTACTGGGCGGAAAGGGAGGACGGGAAGAAGAGGATGGGGGGTGAGGCGGAACATGGGGGGGAGAAGCATCGGCGAGGATGAGCTGAAGCGGGGCAGGAAGAGGAGGAGGGGAACGAGGAGGAAGTGTAGGAGGAGGAGGAGGAGGAAGAGGAGGAGGACGGGGACGCTGAGATGAGGCTCCGGGTTATGGGGCTGGGCGCGACTCGAAAAACCGGTGTGTTCAGGGATGTCCGTTGGGATCTTGCGGGGGGGCTTCTTGCGGGCCTCTTCGAGCAGTTTCGAAGGCTCTTGGGGGCCGTTTTGGGACCTCTTTGTGGCTTCTTGGGCGCGTCTTGGAACGTCTTGGGGGCCTCTTGGGGGGTTTTTGGGGCCTCTTTGGGGCCTCTGGGGGCCTCCTGGGGGCCTCTTGGGGCGTAAGGATGGGTTTTCCGGTGCGTGGTCTCTCTCTGGGGCCCCTCTTGGGCCCGTCTCCGGGAGATTCTTGGGCCGTCTTGGGCGGCTGTTGGGCCGTCTGGGGGCTCTCTTGGGCCGCCTTGGGCGGCTCTTGGGCCGTCTGGGGGCTCTCTTGGGCCGTCTTGGGGGCGTCGTGGAGGCCTCTTGTGCCGTCTTGGATGGGAGCTTCTTGGGCTGTCTTGGAGCGTCGGAAGGCCGAAAAGGCGAAAATGACGAAAACATCGGAAAAAACAATGAAAATCAACGATTTTGGCCTCTTGGGGCGCTCCTCGGGGGCCTCTTGGAGGTCTCTTGGGGCGTCTTGGAGGTCTCTTCGGGCGTCTTGGAGCCCTCGTGGGGCGTCTTGGAAGCCTCTTGGGGCTTCTTGGGCGCTTCTTAGGGCGTCTAGGCGGTCTCTTGGGGCGTCTGGGGGCCTCGTGGAACGTCTGGGAGGCCTCTTGGGGCCTTCTTGGCCCGTATTTGGGCTTTTTTGGGCCCGGAAGAGCGTCGTGAGTCGCTCGTCGTGGGCACCCCCCCCCCCCTCCAAATCGACCGGACCGGGTTCCCGGGGGAGGGGTTTGGGGAGGGGGAAGCATCTCACACGCCGATGACCCAGGGGGTCGGCGGATTTTTTTTGGGGGGGGGGATGCCCAGATCCCACTCTGCTTCAGGCGCCTTCCTGCTTCAGGGCTCGACTGGTTCCCTTCTTCCCTCCTCTTCGGGGGGCGGGCGGACGCCCGATCCATTTCCAGCGCCTTCCTGCTTTCTGTTTCTATTGCGAAGGCCCTACGGCCTGTGCCGCCGACCCTGGAGGCCACGAATATGGAAACGGGGGGAGGAGGAGGAGGAGGAGGAGGAGGAGGAGGAGGAGGAGGAGGAGGAGGAGGAGGAGGAGGAGGAGGAGGAGAGGGAGGAAGGGTGAGGATGGAGGAGGCAGTTGAGGGAGCAGGCGGGGGGGGATGACGAGGAGGGGGAGCATGAGGAGGAGGAAGAGGAGCAGGCACAGGGAGTTCTCGGGGGGGGCCTCTTGGGGGTAGTTCTGGGGCCTCTTGGGAGGCTGTTGGGGGCCGCTGGGGAGCCTCGTGGGGGCCTCTTGGAGCTTCCTGGGGGTCTCTTGGGAGCCTCGTGGGGCTTCGTGGGGAGCTTCCTATGGGGGCCTCCTGGGAGCTTCTGTGGCCGAGGGTTCGAAATGTCCGGTCGAGTCTCCAGTCTGGGCTCTCTCTTGGAGCCGTCTTAGGGACCTCTTGGGCTATCTTGGAGGCGTCTTGGGCGATATTGGGGCGGTCTTGGGGGCCTCTTGGCCTGTCTTGGAGCGTCGGGAAGCTGACAGGGCGAGAACGCCCAAATCTTTCAAAACCTAAGGGACATCTATGATTTTTGCTCCTTGGGTGGGGCCCTCCCTCTTGGGAGTGCCCTTGGATTGGGAACTTCCGAAGCTGTCTGGAGGCTATCGCGACTTGGACCGATACTTCGGCGATTCGGAGCCCTCGAGCAGGCCCCAGTGGCCGCGTCCGCGTGCGGTTCCCCGCCCACCGCGCGTCCATTTTGGCGCACCCTCACACAGTTCGTGGCCTCAAAGGGGGCCCCACCGATGGCCCCGGTGGCAGGGTTTCGCATGCGTTGCCCCGCCCATCGCGCGCCCATTTCGGCACACCCCTCACATGGTTCGTGGCCTTCTAGGGGGCCCCACCGCAGGCCCCAGTGGCCGCGCCGGAATGCGTCCTCCCCGCCCACCGCATGCCCATTTCGGCACACCCCTCACACGGTTCGTGGCCCCATAGGGAGCTCCACCGACGGCTCCAGTGGGAGGGTTCACATGGCACCACCGCGCCCAATTCGGTACACCCCCTCACACGGTTCGTGGCCCCAGAGGATGCTCCACCGAAGGCTTCAGTGGGACAGTGGGAGGGTTTACATTGCACCACCGCGCCCAATCTGGCACACCCCTCCTACTGGTCGTGGTCCCACAGGGAGTTCTGCCGAAGGCTCCAGTGGGAGGGTTCGCATGGCAGCACCGCGCCCAATTCGTTACACCCCCTCACACGGTTCGTGGCCCCAGAGGATGCTCCACCGAGAGCGGTACCCACAACGCGGCTTTCGCAGCTGCACTTTGGACAGGCTGATTCTGAATCCACTATTGTTCTTTCTATTGTTCTCACAATTGTTTTTCATTCTATTGTTTTTTGGGACTGATTTATATTGATTTTCATTGTTTGTTGAATATTTTTGGACTATTTTTATTTGTTCTTTCCACATCCCCCTGTAGGGGGACAGGCCCGACCCAACGGCCGGTTCGCGCCGCATCTCGCCGCGGCGGCGGCGCCGGGGCCCGGGCGTTCCGGGCGATCGGCGCGATCGGAGCGGTCGGGAAGCCGCGATCGTTCCAGGTCCTCGAGGGCCAAAGAGCCCCCGACCCGAATATCAAGTCGGGCGTGTCCCTCTGCAGGAGGGATCTTCAAGCACCGTAAAAAACTCGTCTCGGGACGATTCTACGTATTTTTCACCATGCTGGGATA
This sequence comes from Prorocentrum cordatum, assembly GCA_963575745.1. NCBI lineage: Eukaryota > Dinophyceae > Prorocentrales > Prorocentraceae > Prorocentrum > Prorocentrum cordatum. Next base: position 203,740 of record CAUYUJ010016823.1, on the reverse strand, counting down.
TTGTTTGATTATTCTTCATCTTTTGTGTACTATTTGTTTATATTATTTGTATGTTTCCTGGACGATCCGCCTGCAGGAGGACATGCCCGACCTAACACCCTAGCCCTCACCCCACACCCTGATGACACGATGAAGACGTGGCCTCGCTGAGGTCCCCGTTCTTGCACTAGGGATAAGAGATCTTGGTGGTCTGGTTCGATACGACCCCCTATCCCTGATGTTTAGGTCCCCTCCCACAGGGTCAGGGGGCTCTTTTTGTTGGCCGTCCAGGTCGATCGGTCCACGCGGTGCCAGAAACCACCGCCGGCCGTCGTCGTGACGTGAACCCGCCGCAGGGGGCGGCCGAGCCGACCCCTGGCAGACCAGGGGGCCCTCTCCGAGACGACGGCCGCCCCGAGGGCCGCGGGGCAGCGCTGCACCTTCGCGCCACCGGCGTGCTCGGCAGCAGGTGCTCCCCGCTGGTCTTCCCGAGCTCAGGAGGGAAAAAACACACAGACACAATGAAGCGTCGATTCCCAGAAGATATGGGAAAGCCTGGGAAGTGGGGGGGAAGACAAGAAACCAGGAAATATAGAAAAACATTGGGATTTGTTTTTATTTGTGTGTATTTATGTGTGTGTCCTGGGGCCCCTTCATAAGCGGGGTGCGAGGGCCCCCGAGCTCTGGGCGCCGCAGTCTCTATGCACTTCGGGCGCTGTCGCCCAGTTTCGGGCCCCCGGGCCCTCGCAGGAGCAGCGGGGTCCTGAGGGGGAAACGGGTCCCGAGGTTCTCCGCCTTGTTCGGGCTCTCGGGGCCCTCCACGGGCCCCGGGACCGTCATATGCGGGCGACAGTTACATCCACATCCAGTGCGTCTTGGATCTTTGGGCTCTCTGCCCCAGAAACCGTAGACGCACTGGATATGGGTCAAAATCTGGCCCCAAGAGGCGACTCGGCGTTGCGGCACCTCTTCCCAAAAAGTCCACGACGTTCTGGATATGGATTTGGTCCTGAGGGAAGGCCCCAGGGTCCAGGACCCACTTCCCACAGGACCAGTTTTCCCCCCATGCTAACAGATCGCGACCCAGTCTGAAAAGTGCAAACAACTGGGAGGCTAAAGGGTTCGATGCGCGGTTTCCAATGATTTCGCAGTTTTTCGAGACGGCGCATCCCTGGGGTTTTCCAGGATCGAAGGATCACGCTGCGTCGCCGATGTATCGGTGATGCGGTGCGTTCTGGGGTACGATTTTCTCCGTCCAGACGTGGCCGGTGCCTCGGCGATTCGTCGGCGACGCGGCGCGATCCTCGGGCCCCACCTGTTGTAGCCCCATGCGAGACCTCGGCAGCCTGCAGGAGAGTGGCGTGAGAGCGCCGCCTCTGCACGGGATTGCGTATGAAAGTGGCAGGGGATGCCAATCTCCCACGCAAGCCACGATGCATCACAAGGTAGCCATTAAACAATGTGCGGATCTATTCGTGCAGGCATCTGCTGTTCATGGGCTTTCAGATGGTTTGTGGGGATGTTCTAATTTATCCGAGGCGGAGATCGATCCTTATGATGCTCCAACCTTGGTTAGCCTTGACTGCCAGGAAGAATTTCGAGCGCCCCACAAAGTACCGAAACTGAAGGGTTTTCACGTGTCGGGCACTGGGAGACACTCGCCCGACACTGTTTCGACACTCTTTTGACACTTTTCCTGTTGCTCGAACTTATTTCTGGGTTGTGGTCTTGTTGTAGGATGGGAACAACATACATCTATCCATAACCACCGCCTGGGAGATCGAGCTTCGCGTGCCTCGCTGGGCGGCGGGTATGGATCTCTTCGGGCGCTGGGGGGTGCCAAGTATACACATGCCCGTCAGCAGGCTGTTGACGCAGCACCAGCATCGACACCATCAATATTAGCACAGTTGTGGCCAGCTGGTCCCCCCCACACCCTCCCTATCATCCAAAGGGTGGTTTTTATAGGTACAGTCATACAGAGACATGCACGACGCATTGACCGGGAACAGAATCGGGCGATCGCAAACATCGATCGACGGGGCGTGCATTAGCGACGTGTCCCGTTTCTGTGGGCATTCGCAGGTGTCCGCCGCCGAGCGAGGCGGCACCGGCCGCATTCTGGGGAGGGCACCTGCCCCGAGCCGTGGCTCTGGCGACCGCGCGCCAGAGCCATGGATCGCCCTTCCTTACCAGCCTGGAACATATCCCCATCCCTATGCTGGGCACCTCCTCATCACGATGCCAGTCTTAGGGATCCCCTTACTTTTTGAGGGCGGATCCCTGAGATTGTCATCGCCTTTTGGCGTGCCAATCTTAGGGATAGGGATACGTTCGAGGCTGGTAGCTCCCGTGCCCGCGGGCTTCCCCGGAGGAGGGAGGGAGGCGAGGCGTGCCCACCACCGCTCGCCGAGGCCCGAGGCCCCCGGGAAGCCCGCTTCCCCCTCGGGGCGGTGGCCGTGCAGACGCCCCCGCGCCGCACGTGCTCGGGAGGGGGACACAAGCCGCACAGAGGCACACGGAAGCGTCGATCCCCAGGAAGAGGTGGGCAAACCTGGGGAGTGGGGGGGGGGAAGGCAAGAGCCCAGGAAATATGGAAAAATATGGGAAACATGTCGAAACATATGGGAAAGCCATGGAAAAAGATGGGGAAGGCAAGAGAGCCCAGAAAGTATGGAAAAATATGGGAACCATGTCGAAAAATATGGGAAAGCCATGGAAAAATATGGGGAAGACAGAAGCCCAGAAAGTATGGAAACATAGGGGGGAATCCTGGCTCTGTGTGCCTCTTTGTCTGTGCGTCCCAGGGCCCCTGCAAAATTGCAAGCGCCCAGCAGCGGTGGCGCTGTGGCGCGCTCGGCGGCTCCCCGGCGATGCCTGTGCCGCCGATGCCCGGGAGGGGGAGGAGCTCCCAGGCACAAAAGATCGTCGTTTCCGCCCGGCACGCTCTCCGGCCCTGGCACGCACAGAGGCCGCGCTGAGGGACCACCCCCTGCGCACCCCCTCTGGTGTCGAGAGAGTGCCACGCATGTCACGCTCTCCGACCCTGGCACGCACAGAGACCGCGCTGAGAGACCACCCCCTGCGCCCACGATGACAGGAAGATATGGGACGCGGAGGGGAAGAGGATCATTCAGCAACTATGATTGAGTCGGGCGTGCCCCTCTACAGGAGGGATGTTGAAAAATAGTCCAACAATAGTCTGGGGGCAGATTTTTCGTCTATTTCTGACCATTTTGGAGCATTTTTGCGCATGTTTGTTTTTTGCCTGAAATCCCCCTGTAGGGGGACAGGCACGACCAAAAGCTATGGATCGATGTGGGGAATCTTGGGCTCCGTGCCTGCCTGCTTGCGCGTCCCTGGGGCCACCTCGGCCGCCCCGGGCGCGCGTGGCGCCAGGCCAGCCGCTCCCGCAGTTCAGCCGCCGCTTCTTCATCTCGCGCCAGTCGTCCCTGGAGGAGGCCCTGCGCGGGCGGGGGGGTGGGCCTTGGCCCCCTGAGATGGGGTCGGAGCAGGTGGCGTCGGAGGGTCGCGCCGCATCGGCGATGCATCGACGAGGCGCGTCGGTGTGCAGCCCGTGCGTCCCCACGCGGGCGTCGCCGATGCGTCGCCGACGTCGACGATGCATCGCCGATGCATGGGTGATGCATTGGCGATGCGGTGTGATTCTCCGACCCCATCTGCTCCGACCCCATCTAGGAGGCCTTTGGTGGGAAGACCCAGAACCCAGGTCTGGCGCGGATCGATTCTTCAGTCCCGACGTTTTTCGTCGATTTCGGCATTTGTGGGCAGGTTCTGGTGCCCAGGGCCTTGCAGAAATTAGTCCGGTGTGGAAGACTACCCCTGGGGAAGGGGTCGGGTCGGATGGGGCTAGGACGAGGATCAGTCCTTTCACGAGCGTTCCGGAGCGCTCTCAGAGCGCTCGCCCGAGACATCCTCAGGGGCAGCGCCCGCATGCATTTCCACCCCCATTTCAGGGCATCCCTCACACGCTTCGTGGCACTATGGGGAACTTCACTGAAGGCCTCAGTGGCAGCGCCCGCACGCAGTTCCACCCTCCACTGCGGCACAACCGTTTACACGATTCGTGGCCCCATGGGGAGCTCCACCGAAGGCCCCAGTGGCAGCGACCTCATGCGGTTCCAACCTCACGTCGGCACCACAATTTACACGTTTCGTGGCCCCATAGGAGTTCCACCTACGGCCCCAGTGGCAGCGCCCGCATGCGGTTCCAACCGCCATTCGGTGCACCGCTCACGCGTCTCGTGGCCCCATGGGGAGCTCAACTGAAGGCCCCAGTGACAGCGCCCGCATGCGGTTCCACCCTCCATTTCGATGCACCTCTCACGCGCGTCGTGGCCCCATAGGGAACTCCACCGAAGGCCCCATGTGCAGCGCCCGCATGCAGTTCCGACCCCATTTCGGCACAGCTATTTACACGTTTGCACCTGAGGCCACAGTGGCAGGGTTCGCATGCGATTCCACCCGCCATTTCGGTGCACCGCTCACACGTTCGTGGCCCCACAGGGAACTCCATCGATGGCCCCAGTGGCAGCGTCCGCGTTCGGTTACACCCCCATATCGGTAAACCCCCACATGTTCATTGCCCCATAGGGTGCTCCACCGAAGGCCCCAGTGGCAGCGCCCGCATGCGGTTCCACCTTCAATTTCTACGAACCCTTCACACGCTTCGTGGCCCCATAGGGAACTCCACCTGAGGCCCCAGTGGCAGGGTTCGCATGCGATTCCACCTTCATTTCGGCGAACCGCTTGCACGTCCCTGGGCCCCACAGGGAGCCCCACCGAAGGTCCCAACGGCGGTTCTCGTATGCGGTTCCACCGCGATTTCGGTGCACCCTTCACACGTGTCGTGGCCCCATAAAGGGGCTCCACCGAAGGCCCCAGTGGTAGCGCCCGCATGCGGTACAATTTCCCGTTTCTGGAACCTGTCACACGCGTCGTGGCCCCAGTGGCAGCGCCCGCATGGCGGCCCCGCCAAATTTCCGCACATCATTCACGCGCTTCGTGGTCCCATGAGGAGATCCGCCGAAGACGATACTCACAGCGACGGTTCCCACAATTGCATATAGTTCGGCCCTTCGCCAGGCTAATTCATAGTGCTTTTCAAAAGCTCTGCGCGTGCGCGCGCTTCCTAATTCCTATGACAGTCCTGGCCTCGTGTACGCGTGCCGAAAGCATTCGAACGCCCTTGCGCGCTTGATAGGGAGGGCACGATACAGTCCTCCTCTTCCTCCTCCATTCCTTTTTCTTATAAGTAGTTTTTCCCTGTCGTGCCCCGAGGCCAGTTTTTAGGGCGGGCCGGGCGTTTCGCCTGAGACTTCCGCACTATTTATGACTCTGAAGCTTACACATTGGCAACAGTTTCACAAATGGAGGGCGGGTCGTTTTCAAAATATGCATGCGATCTAAGAATTCGCAAGAGTTTCACGGGTTGAGGGCGGGCCGTTTTCAAAATGTGGCTCTCGCCTTAGCGCCGCGCACACTCATTTTAAAACATGGCAAGAGTTTCACGGATCGAGGGCGGTTCTTTTTCAAACTGTCTCTCTTGTTTGAGCGCGGTGCACATTCTTCTACACATATTTCAAGAGTTTCATGTATTCCCATCTTCAACGTACCAGAAATGTATTTTGGATGGATTCCGGATTATGCGGGTGCAACAGTTACGTTGATCCTTTGTTCTGAAGTCCTAGGAATGGCGTTCTGGTTCGATTCAGTATCGTCAAGACGCTACAGTCAGGTTGATATGTGGCGTTGGAACCTCGAGAACACTGTCTTGGCATGCTTCGGGGTCTTCAAACGGGTGTCTTCCAACGCGGCAGTTCAATCAATGGAAATGAACCGTTGTAGGCGCCTATGAAGAGGGAGCTTGGAGTGAGGATTTACTCCAACATCGTCGATGACTCTTGGGTTTACACTGATCCTCCTCCTCCTCATTCGGCCCTCCCTTCTGTGCTAGGCCATGCAAAGGAATACCAAGCAACGCAAAGGAACGCCACGCAATGCGAAGCAATGCCAGGCAACTCAAAGCAAGGAAACGCATATCAATGCTACCCCAGGCAAAGCACCGCAAAGCAACGCAATCAATTGTAAGCCGTTTGCAGCAGTGAGGCGCATCAGAATGCGTTGCAATGCAAGGCGTTGCAACGCGTTGCAATGCAAGGCAACGCGGAGCAATACACAGTCACACAAAGCACTGCAACGCACTGCAGAGCAAGGCGCAAAGCAATACAGAGCCAGGCATCGGAATTCAACGTGTTGCACATCGATGTAAAGCAGCGCAAGGCAACGCACAGCAAATCAACGCAAGGCAATGCGAAGCAACTGCAACTAAAGAGGGGGCTTGATTATCATCAGGGTGGTTCCTCTGCCATCTGCTCCTCGCCCTCCTCCCCTTCCATCGAGAAGAGGATGGGCGCAGTCCGTGGCACCAGACCGGGGCCTACTTCCATAATGTCGGTGCAATTCGCAATCGATTCTGGTCGGCCTGATCTGATTGGATTCCGATATTCCCGCCATCCGATGCGGCCTGACCACTGCATGGACGGTGCTGTTCATCCGAGGCGATTCTGGCTCCGCGCCGATGCGACCCGCACCGTCGCACGTCTTGCTTCGCTGTTTCCCGACTCGTTGCCGACTGATCTTGCCCCTCCCTCGAGGAAAGAGGCAGTGGAGCGAAAATTGACGTACACATAACAACTCAGAGGTCCGCGCGGATTTCTGAGATCGGCGATGGATCCCCCTCCCTGGGGCGCGTAGCGCGCCAGGGGCGGCGCTGGAGGTGTCGCCAGGGGGCCTCAGCGCCGATGTGAGAAATCCTCGCCGACCTCCGAGTTTTTAATGCTCCTGTTTTTTGTTCGTGCCCCATATACCCTCGCCTCCCGCGGACACTCCGGAGAAAATGCCGATGGTTGGAGGGGTGGGGGTAGGCTTTCGGAGGTCGCGACCCCTCCGCTCGTGCAGATTTTTGTTTCTTGAGGCACAGCCGAGGAGGGCGGCGGCGACGACGACGCCCCCGCCCCCGACGCAGGGCAGCACCCGTCGGGGAGGAGGAGGAGGAGGAGGAGGAGGAGGAGGAGGAGGAGGAGGAGCAGGAGGAGGAGGAGGAGGAGGAG
>CAUYUJ010016823.1:157500-196528 GCA_963575745.1 Prorocentrum cordatum | reverse complement strand
CTCCTCCTCCTCCTCCTCCTCCATCCCCTCCCTCCTGAAGCCCCCTCCAAGAGACCCCCATCGCGCGCCCCGTGCCACGGGGCAACCTGGCCGCCGTTGGCGCTCGGGTGTCTTCGCTACAGTGGAGACCCATGCCAAGAAGCACCCTGCTTGCCTCCAGGGTGCCATGGGTTTTGTTGGGTTTGGATGGTTATGTTACGGAGAGCGTGACGCTCCCACACTGGAAATCAGTGTGCGTCCTGGGGTCTCAGGGTTGGGTTTCTGGTGGAAGGTCTCTTGAGGTCGGGGCCTCCACTGTACTCCCCCCCCCGCGCCGCCTCTCGTCTCGCTGGTCCTACCCGTGTTGGAGGCTGGAGAGACGGGGAGTTTCGAGGATGGAGCTCCATGCTTCCCAACAGATGGATGGGGTCGGAGGATGGCGCCGCGTCGCGGATGCATCGGCGATGTGGCGCGATCCGGAGTCCGATTTTCTCCGTCCCGACGTCGATGCAGTGTCCGAGGTCCGCGCGGACTTCCCGGTCGGCGGTGAACCTCCTCTGGCGGCGCCTCCGTCGCCCGCCACGGAGGGGGGCGCGGCTCCTCCAACGTCTTCGCCCGTGCTGTTTCTGTTCCCAGCCATCCTGTGGTGTGTGGTCTTCGTTTCGAGGAGACAGCCGCCTCGTGCCCTTCCTTTCTCCCGCTCCCCCCTCGTGCCCTTCACGTCACAGATCCCAACCCTGCCATTTCCCTCCGCGTGTCACTGTTGCGGCACACCCCCAACCCGTTTCGTGGCCCCAATAGGGAGCTTCACCGAAGGCCCCAGTCCGCATGCGGTTCAACTCCCATTTCGGCATACCCCTCACACGTTTCGTGGCCCCATAGAGAGCTTCACCGAAGGCCTTATTGGCAGCGCCCGCATGCGGTTCGACCTCCATTTCGGCTCACCTCTCACACGTTTCGTGGCCCCATGTGAGCTCCACCGAAGGCTCCAGTGGCAGCGCCCGCATGCAGTTCCACGCTCCATTTCAGCACACTCCTCGCACGTTGCGTGGCATTATCGGGAGCCCCGCCGAAGGCCCCAGTGGCAGCGCCCGCATGCACTTCCGCCCCCAGTTCGGTGCACCCCTCGCACGTTTCGTGGCCCCATAGGGAGCCCCACCGACGGCCCCAGTGGCAGCGCCCGCATGCAGTTCCACCCTACATTGCGGCACACCCCTCACACGTTTCGTGGCCCCATGGGGAGCTCCACCGAAGGCCCCAGTGGAAGCGCCCGCACGCAGTTCCACTCCCAGTTCGGTGCACCTCTCGCACGTTTCGTGGCCCCAAGGGGAGCTCCACCTCAGGCTCCAGTGGCAGCGCCCGCATGCGGTTCGACCTTGCACGTCGGGGCACCCCTCACACGCTTCATGACCCCATACGGAGCTCCACCCAAGGCCCCAGTGGCAGCGCCCGCATGGCGTTCCACCTTCCCATTCGGCGACACCCTCACACGTTCCGTGGCCCAATAGGGCTATGCCATAGGGAGCTCCACCTTAGGCTCCAGGGGTAGCACCCGCATGAGGTCCAACCCGCCATTTTGGCACATTCTCGCACGTTTCGTTGCCCCCATAGGGAGCTCCACCGACGTCCCCAGTTGCCTCTGTTGCTGCTGGCCCCCCTCCTTCATTTCATTTCCCCCGCGATGCTCGAAGGCCCCAGTGGCAGCGCCCGCATGGTGGCCCCGCCAGATTTTGGCACACCATTCACGTGCTTCGTGGCCCCATGAGGAGATCCACCGAATACGATACTCACAACGACCGTACTCACAGCTGCATATGACTGGGCCCTTCGCCAGGCTAATTTCTGACTCTCGAGATTGGTCGTTGATGGCGACATTTGTAGCATCCTTCTCATGGGGGGGCCATCCGGCGCCTGGGCATCCCTTGGCGGCGGCCCATGACGTTGACCTTGACGACGACGACGGCGACGGCGACGACGAGGGCGACGGCGACGGCGGCGGCGACGGCGACGGCGACGGCGACTGCGACGGCGACGGCGACGACGACGGCGACGGGCGGGGGCGGCGGCGCGCAGAGGTGCTTCAGATGCTGGCCGAGAAGCTCGCGCGCCCCGTCGAGCGCTCGCGCCTGTGGCACCGCGTGAAGGGCGAGCAGTGGCGGCTACTCCGGTGGGCGCTGGGGCGGCGTGACCCTCATACCAGAAAGAGCATAGATATACACCTCTCGTCGCTCCGCGCAGGGCGACTCGCGCTCATAGGTCTTACAAGGTGAGCTGGGTGGCGGACGCTCTCTGGCATCACCGTATGCTCGCGCTACATGCTCGGTTTGGTCGTCCGTATCCCACAACTCTCGTCGTTTTCTGATTCATTGTTTTGCCGATCGGCGCGGGCCCACCGCCCCTCCCCCCCACCCCCATGGAGTAGATCTTGGCTGTTTCGGGCGCCTGTTCCGAGCAGGTGTATCTCTCATGGGACGCACGGTTGCAAATCATAGTCGCATTAAGCAGAGGTTTGGAGCCAGACCCCCCCCCTCCCCCCTCCCTTCCGCCCAATATCGAAACGCCGAATATGGCAAGGGTCACAAAGACATCGTACCCGCCTGTCCTTCTGTTTCCCGTCGGGGCGCACTTGTCGGTGCGATCGATACAGGCACCCACAGAGGTGGGTCGGATACCGACAGCAGCTCCTGCCAGCGCGTGTCCTCAGGCCTCCCAGGGGGGGCTGGAGTAGGTGGGGTCGGATGCTTCCACATCCGCACTGGCGGCTGCCTTCATTTGTCATCGCCGCTGCATTGGCGACTCGGCGACGCCTCGAGCTCGATTTTCCTCCACGCCGACGCTGCCGATTCATCGCCGGCGTCGCCGATGCGTCGCCGATGCGTTGCCGATCCGGCGCGATTCTCCCCCGATCTGGGAGGCTTCATTTTGCAGCATGGGACCTGCCTCCGGCGCTGCCCTTGGCGCGCTCCGCGCGCCAGGGAGGGGCGTCTGGCGCAGATCCGAGAAATCCGTGCGGAACGCCAACAGTCAATGTTAACGGCGTTTCGTTTGTTTTTGTGGTGTTTTGTGTTCTCCTCCAACGGGGAACTTTTCGGCTCGAGTAAGCCAGAACTCGGGTTTGCCGAAGTTGTTTGACGAACGCGTCCTGGATTTTGTCTTTCCTGTGTTCGTGGGACGTTTGCAGCGGGAGCTCGCGTCAAATTTCAGATTGGGTCTCGTCATTTTCATGATGCCTCCGTCAGGCCAACCAGAGTCCCCCGTACCCGAATCTTGCGTCTACCCGAGTCTAGTGATGGGCCCGGCGGGCTCGTCCCCCCATCCTGTCGGATGCATTTCCTGGGAGGTCAAATTCTGATTGTGCCCTGGTCCGAAGTCCGGCTTAATCCGGCTTAATCCCGTTTCATCCTGCTTAATCCTGCTTGATCCCGCTTTATCCGGCTTAATCCGGCTTAATCCGAGGCCCATTCTTGCGCAACAGCCCCCCGAAGGGGCCTATATCCTCCCTAGTCCTTCCGACGAAGACCTCCCAGTAGGTGCCTCCCAACATCCCTCCTCCTCTTGGGCTGCCGCCGCTCGCTCTCCTGTCGCTTCTCTCCTCCGCTCGGTGCCGCTCCTCCCAACCACTCCGGGCTCCCGCCGCCCTGGCTCTCGCTCCTCTCCTTCCTGCTCCTCGCTTTAAACTCGGGCATGTCCCTCCACAGGACGAGTAGTCGAACATAAGATAAAAAAAAATGCGGGGACGGTTGTTTGATTTTTTTCTTCCAAGGCCGCCTGTAGGAGGACGTGCCCGGCCTACTCCTCGCTTCTGCGCGTTCGGCTCCGCTTCGGGACAGCGGATCCCGCCCTCCCCCCACACAGCGCACCCGATGTCGCAGAAAGGCGGACCTGTGGGCCGCGGAAAAGGGGGAGGGGGCCGTTGCTGGCGAGCTTTGCAGCTCCACGGTGCGGGCTGTGCAGAATTGGCACTCCCCCTCGCGTGAGCCCAGGCGCCGGTCCCCGACGACGGCCAGCGGTGCCGCGCCTGTTCCCAGGGCGAGGGCCGACGATTATTCCGCGCTGCGGGGCGCTCGTTCCCACCAAGAGGGGGCCGGGGAGGCTGCCCTGGGCAGGCACGGCTGGTCAACGCCCTGGCTCTGCATCCGTGTGTCCGCAGGGGCACTCGTAGCCAGCGCGGCTCGCTGACTGGGTGCCGCCGTTCGAGTTTGCTTCCAACGCGTACCCTCGCGGTGATGTTCCTCCTCCTCTCTCACCCGCCGCCTCCTTCCACCCCCTTCCTTCTTTTCCTTCCCTCCGTCAGCTCCCTGAGGATCTGGGAGCAGAAATAGATCGAGGAGGAACTGGAGGGAGGATGCAAGAGGGAGGAGGGAGGATTGAGGAGGAAAAGGGGGGAAGAAGGACGAGAATGTCGTCGTTTCTGCCGCCGTGCCCGGAGGGCCACCGGCACCCATCGCCAGCTCCGAGGGCAGGAGGCGGGGGCCCGACTGCTGTCGCGCGGGGCCCCTGGCCCCCAGGGCGGTGCGCCGCACGGCGCTTCCGGCACGGCCTGCGCCGCCCTGGGGTCGTTGTGGCCTTGGCTGCCCCACTAGTGGAGGAGGAGGAGGAGGAGCCAGGGAGGGAGGGGAGTGGCGTGATGTTGGGCGGATCTGAGAATGTCTGCGGCCAGCTGCGGACCCCACCCCTGTTGGTCCGGTCCGCGCTGGGGCCGAACGCCCCTCGCTGGCGTTCGCATGGCCGCGGGCGCCCTCCAGGTTCTGACCCCCAGCCGGCGCTTCGGAGCGCTGACCTGCAGGGGGGGGGGGTCTGCGCGCGGCTGCCTGTTATGATCGAGGGAAAAAAATCAGCGCGCGCCCGAATTTTTCTAGGGACTTGTTTGGACTATTTTTTATATGATTCGTCGAAAATCCCCCTGTATGACTATTTTTGATTACTCGTCGAAAATCCCCCTGTAGGGGGAAACGCCCGATTTAAGAGTAGTTGCCTCGCGGGCCGCTGCTGCCGCACCGCGTGCAGCAGGCGGCAAGCTGCGCACCAGGCGTCGCTGCTGCTCCGGGTCGCGCGTGAAGCCGGGGGGGGGGCCTATGCGAGCGCCCGTGCGGGTTGCTGCTGCCGTGCTGCGAGAGAACGAGTGTGTGGTCGAGGGAGGGTCGTTCGGGGTGATGGGCCTGTTTTCCACCACCACCACCATAAGTTGGAGGGGGAGGGGGTCCTCCTCCTCCTCCTCCTCCTCCTCGTCCTCCTCCTCCTCCTCCTCGTCCTCCTCGTCCTCCTCCTTCTCGTCGTCCTCCTCCTTCCCCACTCCAACTTATGGTGGTGGTGGTGGAAAACATGCCCATCAGACTGTGTGGTCGAGGGAGGGTCGTTCGGGAACCGCCCGGGAAGAGGCAGATGGATTCCACCCTGGAGGAGTTCTTGGACGGCAAGGCGCCCTTCACCGATCGCGGGCTCTCTCGCTCTCTCCCTGCCGCCCCCCTGTCCGCCATGGGACGATGGGGAAGGGCAGCAGGGGTGCTACCGAGCAGGCGGGGGAGCGGAAGGATTGGGGAGGAGGAGGGGGAGGAGGAGGGGGAGGAGGAGGAGGACGAGGAGGAGGAGGAGGAGGAGTAGGAGGAGTCCAGGAGGAGGAGGAGGAGGAGGAGGAGGAGGAGGAGGAGGAGGAGGAGAGGAAGGAGGAGGAGGAGGAGGAGGAGGAGGAGGAGGAGGAGGAGGAGGAGGAGGAGGAGAGAAGGAGGGGGAGGTTTCTTGGGCGCGCTGCGGCTGGTCTACGCCATCCTGCTGTCTTGTGGACTCTCAGGCGGTGGCCAGTGACACCCGGGCGCCCGCCCGCACGTCTGCACGCCCACACGCCCGCCCGCCCGCCCGCCCGCCCGTTCCTCCGCGCGCGCCTCCCATCCATTCCATCCCATTCCACGGGCATTCCACTCCATCCACTCCTCCCTTCCACTCCGTTACGCCCATGTCGTTCCCTTCCGTCACACTCCTTTGTCGGGGAAGCGTAAGACTCGAGTAAGCCGGAACTCGGGTTTGCCGACGTTTTTTGACGAGCGTGCCCTGGATTTTGACGTTCCAGTTTTCGTGGGATGTTTGCAGCGGGAGCTCGCGTCAAATTTCAGATTGGGCCTCGTCATTTTCATGATGGCCACGTCAGGCCAATCCGAGTCCCCCGTACCCGAGTCTTACGTCTCCCCGACTTTGTTGGTTCCGTTCTCATGTGCGGCTTGCACTGCTATTTTCGCTCCCTCTCTCTCCCTCTCTCTCGGTCACACTCCTCTTCTCCCCCCGCCCCGCGGTCACTCCAGGTCAAGAAAATTCCTTCGGGGCCCAGCGAGTGTGGGGGACATCCTCAAACCGTGCGCCCAGGGCTGGCTGGTATTGGCTGGTCGTCTGGGCTGGCCGGTGGCTCCCTGGTGGCTGGGCGAGCCAGCGTCCGGAGGTACCGAATTTTGCACGTCCGTCGCAGGGATCGCGCCCCGGCCGCGGGGGCGGAAAGAATTTTTGTCAACTGGAATCTGGGACGTATTGTCAGGCGATCGCAAACATGGATCAAGGGGGCGTGGATTAGCGACGGGTCCCGTTTCCAGGGGAAATCGAGGATTACCGCCGCCGAGCGAGGCGGCACCGGCCGTATTCTTGGGAGGGCACCTCCCCCGATCCCTGGATTTGGCGACCGCGCGCCAGATCCATGGATCGCTAATCCATGTTTGCGCGCTTCCGATATTGACCCGGGTCAATGCAAACCCGCGTCAGTCAGGCCTTGCAGGATCTTCCAGGATCCTGCAAGATCCTGCACCTCAGTCCAGGTCAGTGCACCGCTTGCCCTGCAGGATCCTGCAGGATCCGACGCTCTGGCTGACCCCCGTTTGCATCGACTCTCTTGAGCCCCGATGGAAATTGTTCTGACTGGACAATTCGGGCGGGTGGTAAAGGGGGTGACCAGAATTGGGGGTGAAGAAAAATGACCCTAAGGGTCCCTTCAGGGCCCCTTTTCGGAGCCAACTAGCTCCAAAACCAAAAAGGGGCCCTCCTTCACAGCCTTTCTCTTCACCCCCAGTTGGGTCACCCCCCCTTGCCACCCGCCCTATTTCTTTAAAGCTTCGTTGTTTTAAGCCACGTTTTTGACACTTTTATGGCCTTTTTTTCGTGATCCCTGACCCCCGTCCTGTGTGCTCTCTTGGAGGCTTCCTGGGGCGCCGTGTAGTGGAGCCGTCGCGGCCCTTGGCTGCCCTGGGGGTTGCTTCCCTTCCTTGACTGGTCAGCACCCCGGTTTCCTGCAGTCGGGGCCCTGAAGAAGGAACCCTTTTCGTTGGGGAGGGGCTCCGCGTTCCTCAAGTGTTTCGCAGCTTGCCTCAGGTTTTCCTTATGATTTCGATCGGAAATCGAAGTTGAACTTATGGAAAAAAGGGGCCTCGTTCCTTATTTTCGGGTTCCTTAGGTCAACGCCCCGACTGTATGGCTTCAGAGCCCACCGCAGCGTGGTGTCGTCGGGCCGCTTTGACTGATGGTGGCAGTGGCGCGGTTCGGTCAATCAGTTGGGAGCTCCTCGTGGCTAGCCTCACGCGTCGTCTCCGGAAGCTTCTTCCTGGGGTTGTCGCTGGACGCAGCTGGTCGTTTCTAAAGGCAAGTTTCACAGTAGTTGCCTCCTCGTCCCTCTCCTCCTCCTCATCCTCCTTCTCCTCCTCCTCTTTCCTCCTCCTCCCTCCTCCTCCTCCTCCTCCTTCCTCCTTCCTCCTCCTCCTCCTCCTCCTCCTCCTCCTCTTCCACCTCCTCCTCCTCCTCCTCCCAAGACACCCAAGGAGTCTGGGTGGGGCCTGGGTCTGCTCGCTTCCTGGCAGATCGGGGGGGGGAACAAGAGGTATCGATGGCGCGCTGCCGTTGGTGCGTTACTCTCAGGAGGGGAAACACAAACACAGACACCATTCATAGTCGACTTCCCAGAAAATATTGGAAAATGTGGGACGTGGGGGGGAAGACGAAAACCCAGAACATATGGGAAAGTATGGGGAATCCTGCTAGTTGTGTTTATTTATTTGTGTGTCCCAGGGCCCCTTCGTACTCCCTCGAATCCCTCGTGCTTGTCCGAATGCTTGGTTCAGGCGATCGCAAACATGGGTCAAGGGGGCGTAGATTGGCGACGGGTCCAGTTTCCATGGGAACTCGCGGATTACCGCCGCCGAGCGAGGCGGCACCGGCAGCATTTTGGGAGAGGCACCTCCCCCAATCCATGGATTTGGCGACCGCGCGCCAGATCTATGGATCGCTAATCCATGTTTGCGCGCCCCCGATTGGTGTGCCCTCAACGGCATCACGCTGCACGGCGGCGTGTCATCGATGCTCCTTCCCCCTCCCGTCCCGCTGGAGTCGCAGACCCCCGGAGAGTTTATTGTCTGTGCAGTCTGCTTCTTCTTGGAGGTACGTCCTCCAGACCGGCCGACGTCCCTGGGGGGGGCCGTGTCTGCCCGGCTTCCGCCAGAGGTTCGACTAGACGTAAGAGTCACCCTCTGCCGGAGTGACCTTTGTTGCGGGCTCATCGGGTTCCCCCCGATCGCTCAGCGCGATGCGATCGCGGCTGCTTGCGCGTTTGGATTTGGCCACCTTGCGCCCCCTTAGTCCTCTTACCAAAGGTCCATTCGTGCCTAGGGTCACTCTTGTGTGTGGCTCTAGGCCTCCCAGATGGGGTCCGACTGGATGGGGCCGGAGGATCGCGCCGCCTCGCCGATGCATCGGCGATGCAGCTCGATGCGGAGCCCGACCTTCGCCACGCCGACAGCGCCAATGCACTGCCGACATCGCCTGTGCATCATCACTGCATCGCCGATGCATCGCCGATGCGTCAGCGACGCAGCGCGATCCTTCGACCCCATGTAGGATCTAGGATCTAGGATTAAGTCGGGCCTGTCCCTGTAAAGGGGGAATCTTCAAAGATAGCGAAAAAATAGTCTGGGGACTACTTTTGGACTATTTTTGGGCACATTTTGAGAATTTTGGGGGTATTTCTCATTTTTCGTCCAAGATCCCCCTGTGGGGGGACAGGCCCGACTGAAATTTTAGGAGGCCTCTACCTGCGCTCCCCTCAGTCCGCGCGCCAGAGGGCACTCTCCTGCCCAGGGCCGCTCTTGCGCGTGTGCCGTGGAGGCCCGGCGCCAAGATGCACCCTCTGCTTGCCTCCGGGGCGCCCTGGGTTTGTCCTGGGTCTCGATGGCCCTGCTCTGGAGAGCGTGCCGTCCGCCCCCACGGCAAGAGTCCATGGACGCGCTTTTAGCGAGGAGGAGGAGGAGGAGGAGGAGGAGGAGCAGGAGGGGGAGGAGGAGGAGGAGGAGGAGGAGGAGAGAGGAGGAGGAGGAGGAGGAGGAGGAGGAGGAGGAGGAGAGGAGGAGGAGGAGAGGAGCAGGAGGGGGGAGGAGGAGGGGGGGGAGGAGGAGGAGGAGGAGGGGGGGGGAGGAGGAGGGGGAGGAAGAGGAGGAGGGGAGGAGAGGGGAGGAGGAGGGCGAGGAGGAGGAGGAGGAGGAGGAGGAGGAGGAAAAGGAGGAGGAGAAGAGGAGAGGAGGAGGGGGAGGGGAGGGGAGGAGGGGGAGGGGAGGAGGAGGGGGGAGGGGAGGAGGAGGGGGAGGAGGAAGGAGGAGGGAGGGAGAGGGGGGAGGAGGAGGAGACCTTGGGAGGGCTCCCTGTGGTCGGGCCCCCCACCTGCCGCCGCGAGGTGTGGGACGCAGGGGCCTTCCTGCTGGAGTCGCAGACGGTGGCGGGCAGGTGGCCCCGCGACGAGCCGCCCGAGGCCGGGGGCGCGCCCGCGGCGTCGCGGCCCTTCGGGGGCGGCCAGGAGGGGGGTGATGACCAGGGAGGAAAACACACACACAGTCACAAATAGTCGTCGGTTCCCCAGAAAGTATGGGAAAGAATGGGAAGTGGGGGGGAAGGTCATCCAGAACATATGGGAGAATATCGGGAATTCTGTTATTTGTGTGTGTGTGTGTTTGTGTGTCCCAGGGCCCCTTGAGTGATGACTAGGGGGGGGTGGATATCATGGCGGGTGCCAGGATGTCTCCCCAGATCTTATGGCGCCCCTTCTTACCTCCTTGCGCCCCTGGCGCCCCCCTGGACCGCGCACGTGCCTCGGGCCATGATTTGCGCCCCCCCTCTTGGACGCCCCCCTCTTGGACGCTCCCCGGTCACGGTCGCCGGCGTGGTGGTCATTGCCGTCGACGACGGCTCGGGAAGATGCCGACCAAGAAGCGAACGACATCCGAAGAATAGGGGAACGAACCATGGCATAAACATAAGAAACTCGGAGGTCCGCGCGGATTTCCTAGACGGGCTCTGGGGCCCGCTGGCGTCGCCTTCGGCGCCGCCCCTGGCGCGCTCCGCGCGCCAGGGAGGGAGGCCCAGCGCGGATCCAATAAATCCTCGCGGACGTCCGAGTTTGTATGGTCATGTTGTTTTTCGGTTCCCTAAAGCAGGCATCTATATACCACCACCGTGCCAGGCCAAGGCTATCCTGGGCCACAGGATGGTGTATAGACCCTCCTGGCCTCGGCCAGGAGGGCGTATGGACCATGCCAGGGCCAGGATGGCTCCGGCCTGGCACGGTGGTGGTGTATAGATGCCTTCTGCGTACGACACCACCCCAGCTACGGCCCTCCATGTTACGCTACGGCCCATCGGGGGTCTTAGCGTATATCACGGAAAAGCCCAGGCCAGTGTTCATGGTATATGCTGAGCCCCGGGCCGCAGGTGGGATGGTGTTGTTTGATTTCCGGTCCAAGATGACTACGGACGGTTTTCGGACGTTTTCGTCGGTGAAGGCTGTTTTCGAGCCTCGGGATGCTTTCCACCATCTGCGCCTCGCCGAGAGCGTTCTGGGGGCAAGGTGGTTGTCCAGCCTCGGAATGCTTTCCAGCAGCTACGCCTCGCCGAGAGCGTTCCGGGGAGGCTGAAATCGTCCCGAGCGGCCGCTGGAGGCTCAAACATCTGTATGTCTCATGCTTCCGAATCGGGGTTTCTCATGCTGCTGGGAATCCTGACGCAAGGTTTTTCTAATTTTCCGGGTTCCCGGGAGTCTTTTTTGGGGGAAATCTCGACCTTTAAACCGCGAGGCATGCCCCTAGGCAAAAGTTCAAGTCATTCGGGTGAATAGTATCAGGTGGATGAGAAACGAAGCGAAACAACATCCTGCCTGGGCCAGTGCTGGCAGTCGCGCGCGAACAACAGGCGCGACGAACGCCCGGGTCGTCCCGTAGGCGCGCTGAGAAACTTGAAAGCGCAATGTGCGGTGACATATTGATCGCGCAAATCAGCCGCGCACGAACATCGTGCGCATTCGAAAATGAAAATTACCTGCCGATGTAGGCGTGACGATTGACTGGAGCTTTCAGGAGGGGAAAATATCACCATAATCGTCGATTCACAGGAGAATATATGAGAAAATCTGAGAAGCGAAGGGGATGACGAACATCCAGAAAATTTGGAAATATGGGGAATCGTGGGATTCGTATCTATTTGTTTGTGCGTCCCCAGGCCTCTTTCTACCCTGCTCGGCCATGGCTGGGCGTTCAGACCCGGGGATTGCCTGGTCCCGCCGCTTGGCGCTGGGGCGCCCGGGGCGCCGGGAGGCGCCGGGAGAACTAGTTGCGCTGGAGCTGGTCTCGCCTCGGCGAGTCGGCTGCGGGCGCCTGCAGCGGATTCCCGTGTGGGAGGGAAGCAGAGAGCACCGCCGCCGAGAGGCCGTCCTCGGGGGGTGCCCATGCCTGGGCGGTGGCGCGCCCGGGCGTCGTCTGGTGGCGGGCGACGCTCTGGCGTGCCACCGCTCATCGGGGGCCCCCAAACGGGCTGGTGACCACACCGTGCGGTGAGTCGGTGGGGATTCGGGCTCACCGCACGGTTTTGGGACTCGAGTCGTTCTCCAAGGGTGTCTCGGGCGACAGGGGCCTCCAGGGTCCCAGGACCGTGCGGTGACGGACCGTGCGGTGAGGTCTTGGGGGACTTCGAAGTCACCGCACGGTCTGTCACCGCACCGTTTCGGGACTCCAAAGCTCAGGGGCCAGCTCACCCGTGGTGGGTTCTGGGTGGCGGTGGACTCTGCTTCACCTCGGAGTGTCGCCAGCCGCCCCCGCCCTCTGCCCCCCCCCCCCCCCCGCGTCGCCCGCGCCGATGCTCCTGGCCCTCCGCGCTGGCTGCCGTGCTGCCAGCTGCTCTCGCGGGCTTGCTTCGCCTTCTGCGTTAGCGCACCAGCAGCCTGCACCACGCGCTTACCCCTAGAGGGCGCAGTGTTCTTGGGTCTGAGTCCACGCTGGCAGACAGTTTGCGTGTGTGCAATTCGGTGTTCCCTCACTGGATGCCCCTTCGCATGCCCCCAGGAGGCCGGGAAGGAACGGAAGACGTGCACGACCTCGACCTTCGACCCCTCCGACGACGCCGACCACCACCACCACCTCAACACGACGACCACGACCGCGGTCACCACTTACGGCGACGATGACCACCGACGACCACCACGACGATTGCGATCGACCAGTGACGACCACGACGACATCCATGACCACGAACATGACGACGACCACCGACGACCACCACGACGATCGCGATCGACCAGTGACGACCACGACGACATCCACGACCACGACAATGACGACGACCACCGACGATGGCGACGACCACCGCCACGACGACGACCACGGCCACGGCCACCACGGCCGCGGCGCCCGCGGCGACGACGACGGCGGCGACGGCCACGGCCACGGCCACGGCGGCAGGCGATGGCGGCGGCGGCGGCGGCGGCGACGTGCAAGACCTCCACCCTCGACGCCGACGACCAGCACGACGACCCTCACGACTCGGGATGGGTACGGAGAAAATGTCTATGAATCAGGCGTCGAGAAGCCTCGTTGTACTTCCTCAAGGATACAGCTCGCACGAGGCTTAAGAAGAACCCCGGATTTGGAACGCCTTCGTTCTCGCGGCACGGGTCCCTTCATGCCCAGGGCTCTGCTCAAGGCCTCGTGCTCGAGCCCGCCCCGAGGGCACGGGACCCTTCTCGAGCCCGAGCGGAACGCTCAAGGACACAGCTGGGCACGCTGTGTCTCTCCTGGGCGTCCCTCCTCGGGGCGCTCTTCGCTCTGGGCACCTCCAGAAGGGGCCCTGGCCTTCGGCGGAGGCGCTCGCGCCCCGGACCCGCCGCGTGCCGCCGGGCAGTGAGAGCGCCTGCCGCCTCCCGGCCCGCCCGAGCGCGCGTGCGGACCGGCTCGGACGGAGGCTCGGACGAGGAGAACGCTCCAGGGCTAAAACGACGCGAAGATCGGGACAAAATCGGATCGGGACAACTCGAAGTCTCTGAGAGTCGGCGGGTTGGAGGATGTATCGGGCGCCGCGGCCGCTCCAGAGCGTTCCGGAACGCTCTGAGAGCGCTCCGGAACGCTCTGGAGCGATTTATCCCGATCCTAGCCCTGTTTTAGTCCTTTGGGGCCGCCGGATCTCGGAGGTGCTCAATGCAGCGTCACCCGAAGCTGTCCTCGTCCTGGCTTCGTCTTGCGGGCTCTGCCGCACCGCGACGTAGGAAGTGTTCGGTTCGCTCTGCCTCCGCTCCCCAGGTCACCACAGCGGCGGTTGCCGCGGCGGCGGCGAGGGCCGCGGCAGCGGCAGCGGCCGTCGCGCGGGCCGAGGCGGTTAACGCGCAGGGCCCGGACCAGGAGCTGCAGACGCACTTCGAGGTGGGCGACCGCGTCGAGGCCCCGTTGGGTCGTCGTCGGTCGCCAGCCGTTGTCGCCGTCGTCGCTGGTCGTCGCCATCGGCGGCGGTTGTCGTGGTCTCGACTAGACGTAGGAGTGACCTTTCGCTGGAGTGGCCTGTGGTGCGGGCCCAACGGGCCCGATCGCTGAACGCGAAGTGGTAGCGGCTGCTTGCGCGCCCAGGTTTGGCCACCCCGCGTCCCCCGTTTAGCCGCGCACCAAAGGTCACTCTTGCCTAGGGTCACTCTTGCGTGTAGCCGAGCGGTCGTGGTCGTCGTCGTTGTTGTAGTTGTGGTCGTCGGGGGTCGATCGTTGTCGTCCTCGTGGTGGTCTTGGGTTGTCGTCCTCGGGGGGGACGCCAATGTCTAGAGTATACTTATGGCTGGTGGATGCTTCAGGGCGCTCTCGCCTCGACGTAGGCCTTGACTGTTCTTTGAAGCCGAGGCTGCTTGCTCGAGGGCAGGCTTGGTTCCACATCTGAGCCTTTGAAGGCACAACTGCGACGACAACGGCTCTGGCTGTATACTTTCCCACGCTTCACTCCGATTTAGGGACGGCGCTCTCGCTTGTGACATTCTCTCAAGAAGGTGAATGCCCATCTACCACGACAACATTTCCCGCTCGATACCTCGTACACTTCACCCCAGCAGGCGCTGGCCGGAGTTGTCCCCTAAATGAGGGAGGGCCATCTAGCTCGAGGCTTCCTAGGCCTCGTAATTCACTCCAGAAGGTGACGACCCAACTACAACGACAACGAGTCCCGCCTTGTACATTCCCACAACTTACTCCAAGACGCCCTTGCCAGAGCGGCCCCCTAATTCAGGGATGGCGCTCTCGCCAGATAATTATTCACAGTTCGGTAAAATCGTTCAAGGCCCACCGACGGAGACAACGGATGCCGCCCGACGCGTCCTAGTAATTTACTCACGTGCGCCTTGGTCCTCTGCATTCTCAAACTTAGGAATGGCGCCCTCGCTCGAAACTTCTTCGTACATCGTTCAAAGTGGTGAACGCCCAGCTGCGGCGACAACGGCGTTCGCTCGATACGTCCTCCCAGTTTCCTTCTGAGACGCCTCGGGAGGCCCCAAACTCCGGAACGGCGCTCTCCCCCGAGGCTTCCTCACGATTCACTCAGGTTTGTGAGCTGCCCGCGGGCGCGTTGGCTCGCACGACGGCCAGGGTGGCGCTGTGCGCACGCAGAGTGCGGTCTTGATTACTTCTCCCGGCAGCTGGTCTGAAACGAGGCCTTTTCAAGAGGAAGGGTGGGCCATAGACTTGGCGGGTGGGTGCACGGGATAGGGAGAAGCACATGATGGTAAGAGCAGTTTGCCAGATCACATGTTCGCAAGTTGGTCGTCGCGTTTGTCGACGTGGCCATTTGGTGGTCGTCGTCGGCGGTCGTCGTGGCCGCCATCGTGGTTGATCGTGGTCATCTTTGGTGTCGGGGTCGTCGTCGCTGGTCTTCGTGGTCGCCTTGGTCGATTGTCGTGTCGGTGGTTCGGATTGGCCTCGGTGTCGTTGCGGTGCGCGAGGCCTCATGCGTCGTCGTCGTCGTCGTCGTCGTCGTCGCCGTCCTCGTCGGTCGACGGTCGAGGTTGTCAGTTTGTCCTCGTCGTTCGACCGCGCGCCCGCAAAGCTCCGTTGCCGCTTGACGATCGACGAGGACGACGAGGACGACGATTACGACGACCACGATGATTTTGTCTCGGATGTCTTCAGACGTTTCTGGAGGTTCTCGCTGCCACGGCTGCACACAGCTCGACCGTCTAGTCATGATGGACCCGTGGAGGAGTCCGTGGCCGATTTTGAGCAGGTGTTGGTCGCCGTCATTTTCAAAGACGGCTCGATCATGTCCGAGGAGGGTCGATAATACCGTGTTCTGAAGTTTGATATTTGTTTCGTTTTCATCGGCCTCCTGGGAAGTTCCCTGCAGGATTCCCTACGAAATGCTTTTGCCAGAACGCGCCTTGAACAGATCATCCTCTTTCTCTGTCTCTACCTCGTCCCTTCTCCCTTCTCCTCTTCCTGCCCTCCTCCTTTTTCACCTCCTTCTCCTCCCTTTGTCGTGACGCGTTGCTTCTTGTCGATGCCATCCCATCCTACTGTTCCCCCTATACCCCCTGTCGTGGAGAGGCCAACTGATTCAGAGTTACATTCAGATATCCATGTTCTCCAATGTTCTCCCTGCCTCTCTTTCTCCCCCCTCCTCCCATCCTCCCTCCCCTCGCTTGTGGATGGTCCATTATACAACTCATCCCTCCTTCTCCTTGTCCGTCCTCTCCTTCTCCCGCCTCACTCACGTTTACTCCTCCCTCCCTTCCTTCTCTTACTCGCAAACGGCCTGGGGGCACCCGAGTGAGTCCCCCACTCCAGTCACACATGGCGACCCCCTGGCATTGGGGTTCTGGTCCCGAGTCCCGCGCTGGCTACCGCCTGGACATGGCCTCTTTGCGGTCCGTCCTGGTGGCACTCCTGGCTTGGCTGGGCTTTCGTCGAATTAACGTATAGTGTTCAGGACATCGCTGAATGACTTACCAAGAGGAGGCGGAGGAGTAGGGGAAGGAGGAGGAGGGGGAGAAGGAGGAGGACTAGGAGGAGGAGGAGAGGAGAAGAGGAGGAGAGAAGGAGGAGGAGGAGGAGGAGGAGGAGGACGAGGAGGAGGAGGAAAAGGAGGAGGTTGTTGGGGACGGGCCTGAAGCCATAGATCCAAGATCAGACAAAATCGGAAGCGTCCGAATCGGTCCCCTCCTCGAGAGGGGCCTTGGGACGTGTGGGAGAAGGAGGAGGAGGAGGAGGAGGAGGAGGAGGAGGAGGAGGAGGAGGAGGAGGAGGAGGAGGGGGAGGAAGAGGACCAGGACCAGGACCAGGCGGAGGAGGAGGAGGAGGAGGAGGAGGAGGAGGAGGAGGAGGAGGAGGAGGAGGAGGAGGGGGAGGGGGAGGAGGAGGGGCGAAACAAAAACAGGGGATGACAGAAAAGGGGCAATGAGTGGGAGGGGGGGAGACGGGGTTCGGTAGTCGCGTTGTCGGGGGTCGTGGCCGTGGTCGTGGTCGTCGTGGAGGCGAGCCGTCTTGCCGCTGCCCGTCGCTGTCGTGGTCGTGGCGGTCGTGCTGGATGATGTCGCGGTGGTGGTGGTAGTGGTAGTGTTGGGAGCCGCTGACGCGGTAAAGGTCCTCACTGGCAGATTTTCGCTGCCACGTTGGAGCTGTCGGGATAGCTTCCGCCACACCCTGCAACGGATCTCGCCCCGGGCCACTTCGTCGACGTTGTGCCCGTACGCTCGTATGAACGCGGCTTCGTTGGACGATCGGTCCAATGTCTTCAAGACCAAGGGGGCAAGGTCACCCCCGCTGGGGGGGTTACCAGATCTCGGGCCATGGCTGCTGCGGCCACGCCGTCTGTCTGCAAGGGGCGTGCTCTGAGTCTTGGCAGGTAGTGCTCGAGCCAAAATAAATGGGCCGGCCCGTGGCCAGACCCGTGGAGACGACGTCCAGCTGAGCAGCCTCCAGCACGCTTGTGCGCTGAGTGACGCGATCCCACGCTGGAACGAGCTGCTCATTGACCGCGGCGAAGCAAGTGAGGTTGGTGTGCAGCTGCGCGTGGCAATCCCGCATGCGGTCAAAGCGGGCGGTGCAGCACCTCGCGTGCCACCCGTGATCGTCCAGTGGCGCGCCGCAGACAGTACCGTCGTCGCGGCAGTGCTGGCACGCAGCGCTCGGAGCGCAGACGCAGCACCAGAGGCGTGTTTTCATGGCGGTGGGGACGTGCTCTTCGGGCATGGTCGGGCCGTCTACCTCGCAAGGCAGAACGAAGACGCGGGCACCCCGTTCCGCCCGCACCCCAAAAAGCCAGACCGTCGTCCTCTCCGAGGGCGCCTCCCCCACCTGCCTTGCAGTTTCGGGGCGGCTTTCTGGAAGCAGCCCAGCCAATCGGATTCGCCGCTCGTCGCCCCCTTCCGGAAATTGGCCTCAGATTCTACAAGGGCCTAGCGCGTCAGGGGGGCACTAGGTTCGGAAGCCCTTCCAGCTCTGGAAGCCAGTGGCCTGCGAGACTTCGAATCATTCAGGACCAGGGCCCGGCCCAGCGCGCACGCTGCTGAGGCGGCGGCCCAGGAAGGCGCCTGGTGGCCTGGGCTCGCTGTCCGGGGTCCGGCGAGGTCCCGCGAGGCTCCTGCAAGCAGCCAAAGACCAGATTTTGGGGGCCCAAAGATTATACACCACCACCACGTCGATTCCTCCTCTCTCCTCTTTTCAGCGAGAGGGATGGGGGGAGGGAGGTGGTGGTGGTGGTGTATATTTCTGGGCCCCCTACACTTGTCGACTTGGTCGCGGTTGCCTCGCAGATGGTGCGTCGCTGCGACCTGGCCCTCTGTCCGAGGGAGCGTGGCGCATGCTTCTTCCGCGGGCCCCACCGCGCGCAGCACCCGGAGCTGCCCCGCGGAGGCGACGGCTTTGTGCGTCCACCGCGGCGGCGCCGTCGGTGCCGGCGCGCGCACCGGACTCGCTCGCCCGCCTGTGCCGACGACGGCGCTGTGCTGCCGAGACACTTCAGGCGCGGCACTCGGCGATTGTCACCACCCACCGAACCACCCCAACCCAACCTGAAGGCTCAGATTTACCCTCGATTTCCAGTGGGGGGGGGTCGGGAAACATCGAGAAAAAAACACACGTGGAACCCTTTACCCCCCCCATCCCGAAATTCGGGTCTTCTGGTTGGGTTGGGGTGGTCTGGTAGGTAGTCAGATTGGCGCGCGCCGCAGGGAGGCCCGAGCTGGCGCGTTGTTGGTCCGAGCCGGCGTCTTCTCCCCGTAGACCTACAGCCCTCGTCGCCGGGGCGGGCGTCTCGACGACGATCTCTGGGCTGCCGCGGCCGCGTGCTCGGGGGCGGGCTGAGAACCGTTCGCGTCGTCCAGATAGTTGGATCCCGTGCGGGCGGGCAAGGAGTCTCTGCAGCGCAGCGTGGATATCGCCCAGGGCGTCGACGACAGCGAGGGCGGGCGGCCCTGGGGGCAGGGCAGTCTTGGCCAACCCTCGCTGGTCTCCCGCAGCATGGGTGCTTCGTCGGCGTCGTTCCAGAGCAGGGGCGTCGTGGCTCTGTCCAGCCAGGCCGTTTCCGTTTGCGCGACGTCCGGGGCGCGAGCGGCCGCGCGTTCCAGAGCCCTCGTGGCCGAGGAGATGCGTTAGAAGCGTTCGTGGCGCCGGATGCTCCCTGCGGGGTTGCCTTCGTCGGGGCAGCGAGAGTCTCGCGGGCCAACTCGCAGCCAGCGCAGCCCTGATGCCGCCCGCAGAGGCCGCGCAGGCCTCTCGCCCCGCCAAGCGCCGCGTGCCTCGGCAGCAAGCGATCGGGCGGATGCCGCCGCTTTGGCTCGCGCGGAGCCGCGGGCCGTGCTCCGAGGTTCGCGTCCGTTGCCCGGAAAGAATATGGAGGGGAAGAAAAAGCACACAGACACAATTACTCGTCAACTCCCAGGAG
The DNA here is from genome assembly GCA_963575745.1 of Prorocentrum cordatum. NCBI lineage: Eukaryota > Dinophyceae > Prorocentrales > Prorocentraceae > Prorocentrum > Prorocentrum cordatum. The sequence goes on along the minus strand of CAUYUJ010016823.1, from coordinate 177,370 downwards.
AATATATGGGAAAATATGGGGAGTGGGGGGGAAAACGAAAACCAGGAGAGTATGAGAACATGTGGGGAATCCTGATATTTGTGTGTATTCATTTGTGTGTCCTTGGGCCCCTTCAGAGAAGCACAGCGGCGACCGTGGCCGAAGCTTCGAGAGCGGGCGCGTCGCAGAGAGGTGTGCGCCGGCGTGCAAGCCGAGCGCCTCGGGGGCCTGGAGGCGGGTCGCCGGGGGGCGCGCCGCGCGGCTGCGCCCCGCGGCTCTGCGGCGAGCAGCTCCTCCTGCCGCTGCAGCGTTGCCGTCGGGAGGCCGCCGCGCCGGCCCGTTCCGCGCGCGCGGGGGGGGGGGGCCCGCGGGGAAGAGCTCCCGCGGGGTGGCGCGGGCGCCGTGCCCCCGCGCCGGGGTTGCGCACCGGGCAGGCGGCGGCGGCCGTGGCTTGTGCTGACCATAGGACTTCTGTCGCGGGCGTTGCGTCGTTCTTTGCCTGGCAGGGCGCGCTCGGGCGCCCCCCCCCTCCTTTCTCCCTCCCCCCTCCCCTCGACGTCCCCGCCCCCGCCGCCTCTCTTGGCTTTCCTCTTACAGAACAGGAGGCCTAGGCGGGGTGCGCGGCAAGACGACGAGAGCTCGCGAACCCTTCGCCATGCCTGCGTCCCACCACCACCCCTCGACGTCCCCGGGGGCGCCCGGGTGGGTCTCCGCCCGCCGCGCGGGGGGGGCCCTCCGTCCACGTCCCAGGTTCCCCACGTCAGCTGCTTTCGGGGCCGGGTCCCATGTTCTGGCCTGGCCAAGCGGCGCTCCTGGCCTGGCTGGGTCGTCTTGTTGACGCAGCCCGTGGATCTGCACGCGAGATGCAACGCGTGCAAGTCCCCTTGAGATCCCGCGCGGCGTATGATTGCGTTGGAATTGCGCGCTGCGCGGAATAAGCTACGCGGTAAAAGGTACTTCGTGCAAGCTACGTTGCGTGAGCGATGGCGGGAAGCTATGCGGTGTGATCTTTGTTGTAGCAACTATACGGTGCGAGCTGGGGCCGCATTCTATAGAGTGTGCGCCATATGGTGTCAGTACTGTTGTGTGAGCTCTGCGGGTGTCAGCTATGTGGTGCCAGTTTTGTGCTGCAGGCGATGCGCTGGAAGCCGCGTCGCGCATGCTCAGCGCACGGGGCGCCCGCGAGGCGGCGCTGGGCCTCAGCGCGGCGCAACTTCTGGGAGCCAAGCCATCGCGCTGGTCGCCCGCGAGGCGACCGCGCCGCGGCGCTGGCGGCCACGCGGCTCGTCGTGTGCCGCGCGCCCGCCCAGCGCGCGAGGCGCCCACGGGGCGCCTGCGAGTCGGCCTGGGCGGCGACGCGGCGCAGTCTCGGCGAGCCCACTCGGCGCCGGGCCGCCCGCGAGGCGACCGCGACGCGGCGCGGGCGGCCACGCGGCGCAACGTCGGCGGATCCACGCAGCGTACGGGGCGCCCACCAGGCGGCGCGGGGAAGCAGCGCAGCGAAGCCTTGTTCGCGCGACGGGGTCCTCGACGGAGTCCAGCGGCCGCCGCCGAGAGGAGGGGGGGAGCGGTGAGTCGGAGGGAGGAGGGGAGGACGGAGGCGGGGGGGGGGAGGATGGAGGATGAGGGAGGAAGAGGTCGGGAGGGCGGAAGGAGGGATGAGGGTTGGAGGCATCGAGGGAGGGAGGAGAGATGAGGGTAGAGGGCTCGGGGAGGAGTAACAGGAGGGGGATGAGGAGGAGGACGGAGTAGGAGGACGGAGCAGCGGGACGGAGGAAGATGAGGAGGAAAGGCTTACGGACCTCTCGAACGCTTCCCTAAGGTCAGTGTTTCGTCCGGGATCGTTTATTCACTGCTCCCGACGCCCAACATGGGCCTCTGGAGGCCAAATATTGTGACAAGCCATCCGCCTCGATTTTTTCGGGGCACCATACGTGGTGGGAGGAGGGATGATGGACGGGGGGAGGGGAGGAGGATGGAACAGGTAGATGGAGGGAGCGAGGAGGAGGGGCGGAAGGACGGAGGAGGAGGGAGCAGGAGGAGGGAGCAGGATGAGGAGGAAGAGGATGAGGGAGGAAAGGAGGAGGAGGAGGAGGAGGAGGAGGAGGAGGAGGAGGAGGAGGAGGAGGAGGAGGAGGAGGAGGAGGAGGAGGAGGAGGAGGAGGAGGAGGAGGAGGAGGAGGAGGTGGAGGAGGAGGAGGCGGAGGAGGAGGAGGAGGGAGGAGGAGGAGGAGGAGAGGGGGAGGAGGAGAGGAGGGAGGAGGAGAGGGGGAGGAGGAGGAGGAGGAGGAGGAGGAGGAGGAGGAGGGAGAGAGGAGGAGGAGGAGGAGGAGGAGGAGGAGGAGGAGGAGGAGGAGAGGAGGGAGGAGGAGGAGGAGGAGGAGGAGGAGGAGGAGGAGGAGGAGGAGGAGGGAGGAGGAGGAGGAGGAGGAGGAGGAGGAGGAGGAGGAGGAGAGGAGGAGGTAGGAGCAGGAGGAGGAGGGAGAGGAGGAGGAGGGAGATGAGGATGAGGAGGAGGAGGAGGAGGAGGAGGAGGAGGAGGAGGAGGAGGAGGAGGAGGAGGAGGAGGAGGAGGAGGAGGGGGAGGAGAGGGGAGGATGAGGGATGGAAGAGGGAGGAGGGATGGAGGAGGGGGGCGGGGCGGCGGCCGGCAAGGCGCAGAGCGGCGTGACGAACCAGTGGACGCAGGGCACCGTGGTGGACGTGATCCAGCGGGACCACTCCGCCGCGCCGTCTCAGGCGCCTTTACATGTTCGGGTTTCTCCTCTCTCATCCCTATGCGCGCACTGCCGACATATCGATGTACCCTCTCAGTGCCCCACTGTCTGAAGGAAGCGCCGCGGGTAGAGAGACCCGACAGAAGCAGATTTGGTCGCAGCCCCAGCTCGGGGCGCAGTGCATGCGCGTTTCCCGCAAAGACGCATCGTTTCGGCGTCGGTCGGCAAGAGCAGGGCGGCCAGTTGTCCCCCAGCGATTTTCTTTGGCGACAGGGCCCGCTATTCCCCAGGTCCTGCTCGTTTTTGCCCTCGATCCAAGGCCTCGTCGTTCTTCTCCTCCCCCCCCTCCTCCTCCTCCTCCTCCTCCTCCTCCTCCTCCTCTTCCTCCTCATTCCTCCTCCTCGCTCCTCCCCCTCTTCTTCGTCGTCCCTCCTCCTCCCTTCTCCCTCCTCGCTCCTCCCTCCACCTCGCTCCTCCGCCCGCCCGGGCGGATTGTTTTCTGCATCCCAGAAGAGTTGGAGGTCCAGGTAAGAGGATCGAGGCTGGATGGATGTTTGGCCAACTATGGTTCCCTCGTCGCCACGGCTGGATTCTCCTCGGCATTCTAGCCAGGATGTGCCAGAACGCGCTCCACGGGAGGTCTGCGGGTAGACCTCCGATGTCGTGATCTGTTCAACTTGGCGCTCAGTTTCGGCCTCCAGAGTTTCTCTTCGGCCCGCCAGCCAAATAATCTGGGACGAACACTGGGCCCCGTGGAGTGGAGTGAGGATTGGACAAAGCAGGTGGACGTCCGTGGAAGAAGGAGAATCCGGACCCTTGGTAATGTTTTTTTGCGGTCTCTCATGTATGCTCATGGTTTTCAGAATTTTCTCGGAGGGGTCAGAAGGCTTCAAGGGCTCCCAGAGGCGATCCAGCGAGACGTCCCATGCGCAGTGGAGGGGCTCGCTGATGATGTCTCATCTCCGATCCACGGGCTCCTCCCGCCCAAACTGGCCGTTTCGAGAAGAAGGGACAGTTGGGGATGCACCCGCAGGGGGCTAACCGGGCGATCTATTCCGACTCGCCCCGGCCCCCGTCGAGGATGGGCGCCCTCCCATGGTGTATCCCCGAGTTGGGCTCCAGATGATCTGGCCGGTCGACGGTCCTCCTGAGCCGGTTGTTGGGCTCGCCAGACCTCTTTTCGGGGGTTCTCTTCTACACGTCTCTTCATCTTCATGCCTGTAGCATTGAAGCTGCGCAGGGTGCACAGAGGGTAGTGGTCCTCACGTTTTCGTTCATGGCTCGGTCCTAGAGCAGTTTGCCAGCGCTGACACAGACACCAGCTCGAGAGGTGTGCGTAGTCGTCGTCGTTGTCCAAATTTTCAACGCCTTTGTGGGAGCCCTCGTACCTATAAGGATATGTTTTCTCTGCGGGAATGAGAGTCTTCAATCGTGCCAACACACCTTTTTTGGAACTTCAGCGCCGCGAATCTGCGGGGTGTGTTGCGTTCAGAGTTCTAAATCGTGCCAGAAGCCAGAGCACGATTCCTGGAACTTCAACGCCGCGAATCAACGTGACTGTTGCGTCCTGACGAATCTGAGTCATGCCAGAGCACCACTCCGGCGACTTCAACCATGCGAGCCCTTGAAACTGGTGTGAATCTTCATGACGGGTGCACACGGCGCTAAGGCGAGAGCCATATTGTGAAAAAGGAACCGCCCTCCACCCTTGTATCTGTTGCGTGCCAATGTGCGCGGCGCTCAGGCGAAACGACATTTTGAAAACAACCCGCCCTCCTTTCTACACGTTCGAAACGAATGTGCGCGGCGCTAAGGCGAGAGCCACATTTCGAACACGACTCGCCCTCCGTCCGTGAATTCGCTGCAAATTCCAAGCGTCAGGATCATAAGTGGTGAGGAAGTCTCAAGCGAAACGCCCAGCTGGCCCTCCTGACACGTCCTGGGGTGCGACAGTGATCAGTTCTAAGAGAGAAGGAAAGACTGGAAGCAGGATGGGAAGGGTCCAGCAGAACCTGCCCGCGATGTCCCTTGCTCAGAGTTCGGTGTGGGAGGAGGAGTTGTTGTTTCAGTTCCCCAGGGGCTTGCGGAGGTTTCAGACCTCTGACGTTGCGTTTTTGTTGGGTGTTGGCTGATGTGGGGGCGATGGGTGGTGGGGGGGGAAGGACAAGAGCCCTAAAGGAGCCCCATGGGGCCCCAAAGGGGCGCGAAAGGTGCGCGCTTCTTTGCCCCCCCGTTCCTCGCCCCCCCCGTCAACGACCAAGCCCGATTTTTTGTCATAGCGTGGGCCCCCTCCGGAGAGTCTGGCTCTTCTCTCCCAGCTCCTCCTCCTCCTCGTCCTCCTCCTCCTCCTCCTCCTTCTCCTCTCCCTCCTTCTCCTCCTCCTCCTCCTCCTCCTCCTCCTTCTCCTCCTCCCCCTCACCTCCTCGTCCTCCTCCGCCTTCTCCTCCTCCTCCTCTTCCTCCTCCTCCTCCTCTTCCCTCCTCCTCCTCCTCCTCCTCCTCTTCCTCCTCCTCCTCATCATCATCATCCTCCTCATTCTCCCCGAGTCGTTTGCCGCGGCCCCGGGGCCAGGTGTTGAAGCGAAGGGCCCCCAGAGCCCGAACGTAGGCCAAATTTCCCGCCGTTGCCTCTTGCGCAGCGGAGAGGAGGTCCCAGGGGGTCTTCGGTCAGGCTCGGCGGCCTCCCGCAACACCCGAGGCCTTCAAGAGCCCCGTCCTCGCGGCACTCCCTCCATCCCCCTCCCCCTCCTCCTCCTCCTTCTCCTCCTCCTCCTACTCCTACTCCTCCTCCTCTTCCTCCTCCTCCTCCTCGTCCTCCTCCTCGTCGTCCTCCTCCGAGGGCGACGGCGGCGACCGACGAGCCCGTGTCCTGCAGGGGGACGCGTCATCGCAAGGCCCCCGCGTCGCGTCGTCGCACCCCTGCCGTCTTCCGCGTGATGGCCCCCCCTGCCGGGGCGACGAGGCGCCGACGTCGGCGGCAGCGGCGTACCGGCCGCGGGCGGCGGTCCCCCCCGCGCGCGCGCGCGCCGTGGGCGCTCCCGCGGGCGCCGGTTCAGCAGGGAGAGCAAGGGCGCCCTCCAGGGCGCGAAGTTTTTCGCGCTTCGCGCTTCGCGGTTCGGCTCGGATTCCTCCTCCTCCTCTTCTCCCCTGGGGGGCGGCGCGAGAGCGCGAAGTTATCCGCGCCTTGCGCTCCGCGCAGCGCGCAGCGCGAAGTTGGGAGCCCTTGGGAAAGAAGCACGCAGACACAATGAATCGTCGACCCCCAGGAACATATGGGAAACTATGGGAAGCGGGGGGGGAAGACGGCAGCCCAGATAATATGTACGGAAGTATTTGGGGGATCCTGCCATTTGTGTGTGTATTTCTCTGTGTGTCTTTGGCCCCCTGCGCAGGTGAAGGTGCACTACGACTCGACGGTCTACAAGAGCGACGAGTGGATCTCCACGGACTCGGGCCGCCTCGCGCCCATCGACACGCACACGCGCGGCGCGCGCACCCCCGGGCTCGTCGGTCGCCGCCGTCGCCCTCGGAGGAGGAGGAGGACGAGGAGGAGGATCGGAGGACGAGGAGGAGGAGGACGAGGAGGAGGAGGGAGGAGGAGGAGGGAGGAGGAGGAGGAAAAGGAGGAGGAGGAGGAGGAGGAGGGGAAGGAGGAGGAGGAGGAGGAGGATGAGGAGGAGGAGGAGGAGGAGGAGGAGGAGGAGGAGGAGGAGGAGGAGGAGGAGGAGGAGGAGGGGGAAAAAGGAGCAGGAGCAGGAGCAGGAGGAGGAGGAGGAGGAGGAGGAGGAGGAGGAGGGGAAGGTTGAGGGGGGGGATGAGGAGGAGGAGGAGGAGGAGGAGGAGGAGGAGGATGATTAGGGAATGAGGAGGATGTGGAGGAGGGGAGGAGGAGGAGGAGGAGGAGGGGAGGAGGGGTAGGGAGGATGAGGAGGTTGAGGGGGCGGAGGGTGTAAAAGGAGGAGGGGGATCGAGAAGGGGGTCGACGAAGGGGAGAGATGTGGCGGAAGAAGATGCGGAGCGTTGAGGGGGGGGGAAGGGGGAGTCTTTCGTTGCAGGAAGACGCCGGAGCGTTGTTGCGGTTGCTGCGCAGTTTGACGGGAGCGAGTCCGATGGTTGGATCCATTTGTGCGGATGCCAGTATATGGAACTTTGTGTCCCTCTCTTGTCCATCGTCGCTGTCGTTTCGTCTTCCCCTCCTCTCGCGGCTCGACTAGTCTGGTGCATGACACTCGCCACATGTGCGATTGCAATTTTCTTTGACGTGGCACGCTCGAGTGTGACCGACTGTTGCTGCAACACTGCGGTGGAGGACAAGAAGTGTGTGTGTGTGGAATGTGAGCGCGTGTTTGCATTACTTGGGTTTTTGCGGGCCTGGATGCGGCTTTTGTCTCCGTGCCGCTTCACAAGGAAGCGAATTCGCGATCAACGTGACCCGTGACCCTGCCTCCGCGGTTCGGACTCAGCCGCAGCGAGTCGGAAGAACAAGTGTGTGTATGTGCATAGGGGGCGTGTGTGTGTGTGTGTGTGTGTGTGTGTGTGTGTGTGTGTGTGTGTGTGTGTGTGCGTGCGCGTGTGCGTGTGCGTTTGTGTGTGTGTGCGTTTGTGCGTGCGTGCGTGCGTGCGTGCGTGCGTGCGTGCGTGCGTGCGTGTGTGTGTGTGTGTGTGTGTGTGCGTGCGTGCGTGTGTGTGTGTGTGTGTGTGTGTGTGTGTGTGTGTGTGTGTGCGCGGGACCGTCGGATCACACGGACTCGGCTCGAGTTCGATATGCCAAAGTGTGGTCGCATCTCTTGACGCTTTGTGTATCCCTGGCGTCCCACCTAGAAACGATGCTTGGGTGACTTGCCTTCACCACGGACATTTAGGAGCGAGTAGTGGAACAAGGAGGGAGGGCAGCCGTCACACCTAAGCTCGGGATCAGCATGAGCAGACCCAGGAGTCGTTCGTAAATGTCGTCGCGGATCTTTCGATATGGGAGCTCCTTGGCCCTCTTTGGGCCATTCTGCAAGCCTTCGCATCTCTTTTGGGGCTCTCTTGGAGCTCCCTTGAGACCCTCTCGAAGCCCCCTTGAAAAGTCTACTTCTTGGGGCTCGCAGAAGTCGCTCTCAGGGGCACTTTGCCCCCCCCCCCCCCCCTCCTGTGCACCCCTCCTTTTCTGACGAAAGCGCAGGAGCGCGAGCGCACGTTTTTCTGTTTGGTTTGAAACTCCGTGTTGCGAAACCGTGTTTTGTTGTTCCTTCTTTTTTCGTACGATGTTTAGACACTCGATTCCAAATCTCTACGATGCCCCGAAGGTTTTTGAAGGCTTTTGGGATGCGCGCGCGACGACGCGCGCGTGTGCACTTCACCCCGCTTTTGGCAAGGGATTCTTCAACATTTATGGATGTTGATGAGCGAGTGCGCGCGCATATCGTTTTTTTTTGCAGGGGATGACGGGGGAGGTGGTCGATACCGGCCTGCCTAGTATGATATGAATTCATTTTTAGGATGGACGATGTGGCAAAATCTCATGTCAGTGTCCACACGGGACAAAGAGTCTCCATGATCCTGGGGGGGGGAGGGTAGAGTCATCTTGTGTAGATAGGAGAAGCTATGTGCTGCAAATGATTTTTGGGAAAACGAGTTGACGCATTCCGTGTTCCCGCAAGCATCCATCCGCATATTGATTTGCAAAATCCATGCGGCGGCGATGGCGATGAGTGCTTGGCGTTGGCTGGTGCATGTCTGCGGCCGCGCAAACCCAAGCACGCGCGCACAGCGGCCAGCTAGAGTTGCGCGGCCAGCTAGTTTGGCGGTGGCGCTGACCGCTGGTCGACAAGGGTAGGCTCGATCATGATTGTGGCGATGTTCGTGGCGATGTTGACAATGACGACGGCGCGGCCAGTGCGGGCGCCGATGCTGATCGCGCCGACGACGACGACGGCGTCACCGCGTCGGTGATGAAGGTTTTGGACAGAGTTTGACACGCGCGCGCGGCCGACGCGCGAGAGTGGTCCGCATGGTTTTATTTGGCACGGATCGTTCCCCCCCCCCCGGCACGCGCGCAAGGCCGTGCGAATGATGTCGGCATGCGGCGCGAGAGGCCCTTTTCGCAAGACCGCGAACGCACATTTAGTTGAACGCTTATGTTGCGAAACCATGTGCTTGTATATGTGTTTATATTTGTTGTTTTGACATGTTACGGAACAGGCAATTTTTCACGGATTTCGGCATGCGCCCGCGACGCCGCGCGCGCGTGCATTTGGCCCCGTTCTTTGCAGAAAAAAAAAAAGGTTCTCGGACAGCGCGCGCGCAAGGGCGTTCGAACGATTTCAAAAACACGCGTGAAACCCGTTAGGTAGCATGCTATGAACATGGTGAACAGAAAATGGTTTTCCAAATAATTCGCAAGAGCGCAGGCGCAAACGTGTTTTGACAATCCGTGGTGCGAAACTTTTTTTGTATATTTTTTGGAGATTCGATTTGGGAACGGTGACGAAACCGAAGGTTGTTGAAGGATGTTGGCATGCGCGTGAGACGACGCGCGCGTGCGCACCTCGTCCTTTTTTTGTTGCAAGGGGTTATCTAAAATTGATGGTTTTTGATGAACGAGTGCGCGTGCATAACATTATTTGCAAAGGACGGCGGGGGGGCGGGGCGGATACCGGCCAGGGTTGGATGGTACTAATTCATATTTCGGATTGGCGATGGGGCAGATTCATGTGAAAATTGCAATCCGAAGGTGGGAACCGATAAGTTTGCCCTCGTGTGTGTGTGTGTGTGTGCGTGTGTGTGTGTGTGTGTGTGTGTTTGTGAAAAAACTATGTAATGCAATGTATGCGGCGACGGGAAAGCGCCGTCGGCAACATAACTGCGAGACTGGCAGACAAGCCCAGACGATGGGTTGCGACGAGGCGGCGGCGGGGCGGCGACGGCGACAACATAGCCGCCAGACCGGCACACAGGCCCAAACGACGAGGGGGGCGCGGGCAGCACGGGTGGGCACAGGACAGAGTGCCGTTCAGAAAGGAGGGGGATCTCGGGTATACACTTAGGTCGGGGTTCTGTCCCTCTACAGGAGGAATCTGCAGAAATAGTCACTACATAGTTTCGGGACGATGTTTAAACCATTTGTGGCCATGAGTGATTACTGTTGGAGTATTTGCGATTTTTGTTGGGATACGCTCGAAGACGAAACAACAATGTATAAACACATATTTGGGGTTCCGTGCGGATTTTTTGGATCCGCGCCTGGCCTCCCTCCCCCTGGTGGCGCCGTCGGCGCCGCCCCTGGCGCGCTCCGCGCGCCGGGGAGGGGTGTCCAGCGCAGATCCAAGACATCCGCGCGGAGCTCCAAAAGATTCTGTCCATGCCCATTGTTCGATGTATAGGTACGCACCCACGCGGGGCTATCCAGACGCACCCCTCTGGAGCTCCGATGCCCCCGATTGTAATGTCCCCAAGCTTGGCCATTTCTCTCCAATCGATGGCTCCACAACGTCGAGGAGAGGGGTCGCCACACGGTCGCGGTCGGCCCGGGGAGGGTGCCCTGCTGCTCTTCGTGCTCGTCTTGGACCTCCGCGCGTGCCTCCCGGGGGCGAGTGCCCTCCACTGTGCTTCCGCTCGGCCGGCGGCGGGCCGCCTGCTCCTGCGGGGGTGCCCTCCTGCCGCCGCTGCCCGTCCTCGTCGCCCCCGCCGCTGCCCGCGCCCGCCGGGCGCCTCGGCCCCTCGTGGCCGCGGCGGCCGCCGCCGCTGCCGGCGCCGCCGGGTGCCCGACGCGTCGCCGCGGCGCCGTGGGCGCCGGGAGCGTCGCGGGCGCTGGCGGCCGTCGTCGTCGTCGGCGGCCCGCCGCCCGCCGGCCACGCCGCCCGCGGTCGCCGGCCCTCGTCGGCCACGGTGCCGCCGTCGTCGCCGCCGTCGTCGCCGCCGCGGGGGGTCGCCGTGCCCGGACCACCCCCTCGGGTCCCGAGGCAGTCACGGCGGCAGGCTCTGCCCTGTGTTTGGGCCTCGGGGGGCCCTCACCGGGCCTCGGGATCGCCAGAAGACGACTCAGGATGAGGAACCGGTCCCGGGGACTGGAGGAGGAGGAGGAGGAGGAGGAGGGTAAGACGCTGTGTAGCGAGAAACGTCAGAAACGTCAGGAGGAGGAGGAGGAGGAGGAGCTTGGAGGAGCTTGGAGGAGCTTGAGGGAGCTTGGAGGAGGAGGAGGAGGAGGAGGAGGAGGAGGAGGGTCGAGACCTTTGGGGGTCGGCGTGGTGAGGAAGTCCTGACGTCGGGGGTGCGAGTGGGCGGCCGCGAGGCGCCAAGGCCTCGAAGGGCGGCGCGGAGGGCGCGCCGGCCGTGAGGGGCGCCACAGGCGCCGCCGGGTGAGGGGCCGGGCCGCCGTCGTCGTCTTTGGCGCCGCCGCCCTCGAAGACGAAACAAGAAATCTGCACGAACGAAATGGGCACGGAAAGAATGGGCACACTGCCCAACAGCGGATCTTGTTCGTTTGGAACAGGACTCGCTGTCCGCGCCGCCGCGGCCTGTGTCCATTCGAGACAGGAGGCCGCCTGCCAAACAGCGGCCGCTGTTGGTTTGGGACAACATTTGTTGTTGGGCATTGCACCCATTTTTTCCGTACCCATCTCGGCGTCCAAAAGAAACATTTAAACATGTGATCGTTTTTTTATTCATTGTTTTCCCGATTGGCGCGGGCCCCCCAACACCCGCCCCCCCGCCCCCCCATGGAGCAGTACATCTTGGCTGTTTTACGGCGCCTCCTTCGAGCAGGCGGCGTCTCCCCCACAGGACGCAGCGCTGCAAACAGTCGCACTGAGCAGAGGTCTAGAGCCAGACCTCCCCCCCTCCCCCCCCTCCGCCCAGTGTCGAAACGCCGAATGAGGAATCGTTCACCATGGACTGCCGACGCTTCTCGCGGATGTCTCCGATCGGCACTGGGTCCCCTTGGCGGCGCCTCTGGCGCCGCCCTTGGCGCGTTCCTCGCGCCAGGGGGTGCGGCCCGGGCACGGATCCCAGAATCCAGTCGGGCACGTCCCTCTGCAGGAGGAATGTCAAATAATAAGACAGCTTAGTCAGGGGATTTTTTTTTTTTTTTTTTTTTTTTTTTTTTTTTTTTTTTTTTTTTTTTTTTTTTTTTTTTTTTTTTAAGAAAAATGGCGTAGTTTTTTTTTTTTTTTTTTTTTAGTATTTGGAGTGTTTCGTCCAACATCCGCCTGTAGGAGGACACGCCCGACCTAATCCTAGAACCTCGCGCGGACCTCCGAACGTTTTGTTTATGACTTTCTGCTGTTCCCCCATGGTCGCCGTGCATCGGAGGAGCCCAGGCCGCCTCGCGCCGTGAGCAACAGTCACCCCTGCAACGCACCCCCATCGCAGCACAGGTGAAGCGGCGGGTCGAGGAGTGGGAGGTCGGCGATTGGGGACGGGTGAGGGCACGGCCATCTGCATCCTGGTGTGGCCGTCTGGACTGAACATGTAGCCAGCATTGCGGCGAGAGCACGCGCTGCGAGGACGTTGCAGGCGCAACGGCAGCCGGACCAGGCAATCTCTTTAACTCTCCGAAGACCTCCATAGCGAAACGCTAGTAGGCAAACAACACTGCGGCATGTTTCCGGCTGTTGTCGGCTTCCAGGGCCCCTCCCTGGGCCCCGGGGGACGTCAGAGGACGACTCGGGACGAAACGCCAGTCCGCGGGGAAAAGGGAAACGGTCGAGACCTCCAGGCGAAAAGGTCCAGACCTCCAGCCCTGCACGATTTTCATGTTTTCTTTGCTCAAGAGGCTTTCTCTGGGAGCCCCTGTTTAACACTGCGCGAAGCGCTCAGGCCACCCCAACCTCGCACCGCAGCGGACCTCTGAGCTGCCTCCCCCTGACGCTCTGTTTCCTGAGCTGACTGAGCGAACACTGCCCATCAGTCCCTTGACTGGCTGACTGATCAACGTTCTGAGATCCGCGCGGGTTTCTTGGATCGGCGCTGCCCCCCCCCCCCCCCTGCGGCGTATCCAGCGCCGCCCAGCGCGCTCCGCGCGCCACGGAAGAGGGCCCAGCACCGATCCAAGAGTTCCCAGCGGACCCCCGAAAGCCGAAGTTAATGCAGGTTTGCCTTCCTCTATCCGTGCTGGGTCGCCGCCGTCGTCTTCGCCCCCGCCGCTCCTTCGGTTTTGCGCGGCCATACGCAACGGGGTCCCGAAGAAAAAGGGTTTCTCGAGTTTCTTCGCTGTTTTCGGCCTCCCTGCCAGCAGTCGTCGCCTTCGCCGCTGCCCCTTCGCCGCCGCCCCTCGATGGGGGCCGACAGCAGTTCGTTGCGTGATGCAATCAACCCGCATAGTAAGGATGGGCAACCTTCTCAAGGGTACCCTTGCATCCTTGCCTCCTCGGTCCATCCTTGGCCGCTTTCGTTGACCGCGCCCCGCTCGGAGAACTTCGAAATGAGCTTCCAAGGCCCTTGCATCCTCATCGCGCCTCCTTATTCTACAGGTTGACTGTACCCGGCCCCAGACCAAAGCTCGGGATCGGTGTGGGAGGTCGACGCGGCGCTCGCGGCGGCCACACATCGGGGCCAGGCCTTTGCCGCGGAGTGGCCTGCCTGCGGCCAGCCCCCCCCCCACGCTCTGCGATGTAGAGGAGGCTCAGAGTTGGTAGTATAGCGATAGAGATGCGCCAGCTCGCTCATGTCCAACATGAGCACCTATTCCCCAAGCAGTGCTTGCACTGAAGGTGTCCTAGTGGAAGTTGAAGAAAGATTTGGCGAAAGTTTCCCGCCGATTTTGGTAGCAGGCTGGGTTCCCGGATTCCCGGTTCCAGGTTCCCGGGTTCCGTTATTAGTTCCGGGCCGATTCCGGTGGGTTCTGGGTTCCCGGGCTCCCGGGTTCCCGGTCGATGTTCTTTGCGAAAACCATCCCTTGATTTGTTTTTTTCCTTGTTGTAATGTTTATTGTTTGTTTCGCGAGGACTAGCTGTCGTTGTCGCCGCGGGCGTCGTCCACTTCAGTCAAACAATCGCCTCGTTGCGTGGGTCCTGGATCCCGATCGGCATTGCCAGCTTCCTGCGATGCCACGGAGTTGTGTTGCTGAGCGTTCTGTGTTCGGTGGAGCTCCGTGGCCCCAGAGTCACTTCGTTGCCCATGGGGTCTCGGTAAGGCGTATATTGGTTCGTTGCTGCGCTTGTCGGACACAAGGCTGTCGGCGGGTTCTGCTGATGGTCTGTGTGCAGTCAACCCGCATAGCAAGGATGGGCAACCTTCCCAAGGTAACCCTTGCATCCCGGCCCTGGGGCCCATCCTCAGCAGCTTTCACGGGCCAGCCTCGTTCGAAAAACGTGCAAATTGCTGCATCGCGCTCCGTGCATGCCGCCTTGTTTGTCAGTACTTTGGTGGTGGCTGGCATGCCTCCCCCATCACTACAGCGCACGGCACAGGTCCTTCGGCTTGGCGATGCCAAGCCAGAAATGTTTGTCACGCGAAGTCGGGGTCCTCCTGGAAGCTAGCGCGAGCGCCCAGATGTATCTGCTCACTGGCAACCGCGAGTATATTGCAGCGGTTACTCGGCTTTGCTTTTTGAGGCACTGGTAGCGTCGGCATGCGTCGTGGCCAGCAGCCTGATTAATATTCACCCAGCCTTGAGTGTACGCTCCCGTTCGGTTCACATCAACTTCTGCGTTTTTGTGCTAGCTCAACGGCTCGCGTCATCAACCGTCCGGCTCTTTAGCAGTCTCGAGTGCTTGTTCCTTGTGTCATGCTGACCAGGTGGCCTGGATGTGGAAAAGCCTGCGCCACATCGTGGCCGCCACGGCCCGCGATTCGTCGAAGCATTCCCGTACATCAATTCGGGTTATGTTGCTGGCGCAATCGCCGTAGGCATGATGGACGGCGCCAGTGACAGTGGCATCAGTGCCAAGGTCCTTTTTGGACCCCCCCTGCGACGGATAGGAGGGACTCTTCTTAGATTTACTTCGTTGCCCGCGCTGACCAGACGGACAGCCCTGTGCGTCTATTATGTAGGATGACGATGCTCACCATTGCATACCACCCTTCGAGAATGCCACAATTGGCCCTCCCGTCCCAGAGGGAGGGGTGTCGGGGAACATTGAAAACATGCATTTGAAACCCGTATGGTAAGAGCTCGACCACAAGAAACCTTCCACAAGAAACCTAACCCTGACACCCCAGGACGTCCACCGATTCCTGGTGTGGGAACGTCGCGCTTTCGATTTTAATTTCATCGAAACCCAAGAAACCGAGGGCACCCTGGAGGCAAGCAGGGGGTTTCTTGGCATGGGTTTCCACTGTACCCCTCCCATCCCGAATTGTGGATTTTCGGGTCAGGTTTGGGTGGTCTGGCAGGTAGTCAGATACTGCAGGGGGCCGTCACGCAGTAGCGTCCTGAGCGATGATAGGTCAGCTTGTTCCCGTCCTGGTTCGTGCACCCTCCTCGGTAGACAGCGGAAGCGTTGGGAAGACAGTATGGTTACACGTTCGCGAGTTCGTGCTTCCAATGTTTACACGAGCGGCCCTGATGGCTGGCTCTCGATGCGGACGCAGGTGCAGGGAGCCGTCTGGAAGAGGCCTCCGCGAGCTGAGCATACTGTATTAAGGCACCGCTGTGCCTACCTCCGCTGTCCTACCTACTGGTGAGCATACTTCCTTCCCTCCGCCCAATCAGTGTCTGAAGTCTGCTCACGTGGAGCTTCCATCTGGCCTCAAACGAGGACGCATTTGGAGTGCCCAGCTGCACGGGAATTCAGTGTCCTACGCCGTACCCCCGGGTGTATGACTGCATTGTTGTTGTTGTTGTAGTTGTTGTTGTTGTTGTTGTTGTTGTTGTTGTTGTTGTGGTTGTGGTTGTGGTTGTTGTTGCTGTTGCTGTTGCTGTTGCTGTCGCTGTTGCTGTTGCTGCTGCTGCTGCTGTTGTTGTTGTTGTTGTTGTTGTTGTTGTTGTTGTTGTTGTTGTTGTTAGTGTTGTTGTTGTTGTTGTTGTTGTTGTTGTTGTTGTTGTTGTGGTTGTTGTTGTTGTTGTTGTTGTTGTTGTTGTTGTTGGTGTTGGTGTTGGTGTTGTTGTTGTTGTTGCTGTTGTTGCTGTTACTGTTGCTGTTGTCGTTGTTGTTGTTGTTGCTGCTGTGCCTGCCACCCGAGCCCCGCGCCGGGCCGGTCCTTTGACCGACGGAGGGTGCCTGCATGCTGCCTGCCTGCCCGCACACCCGACTCTGGATCTCTCCGCCATTTTCCATCCTGTGGTGTTGGGTCCTCGTTGCGAAGAGACGGTCCCCGCGTTCCTCCTCCCTTATTTCCTTCCTCCCATTCCTCCTTCCTCCTCCCCCTCCTCCTCCGTCCGTCGTCATCATCATCAGCATCATCATCATCATCATCATCATCATCATCATCATCATCATCATCATCATCATCATCAGCTTCAGCTTCAGCTTCAGCATCAGCATCATCAGCATCAGCATCATCAGCATCATCAGCATCATCATCATCATTATCATCATTACATCCGTTCCAGCACACCCTTCACACGTTTCGTGGCCCCATAGGGAGCTCCATCGAAGGCCCAAGTGCTACCGCCCGCATGCGCCACACCCACCCATTACAGCGTCACCCCCAGCCAGTACAGCGTTTCGTGGCCCCACGGGAGATCGATCTACCGAAGTCCCCAGTGGCACCGCCCGCATGCGTCACCCCCACCCAGTACATCGTTTCGTGGCCCCACAGGGAGCTCCACCGAAGGCCGCAGTGGCACCGCCCGCATGCGTCACCCCCCACCTAGTACGGCGCTTCGTGGCCCCACAGGGAGCTCCACCGAAGGCCCCAGTGGCACCGCCCGCATGCGCCGCCCCCACCCAGTACAGCGTTTCGTGGCCCCGTAGGGAGCTCCACCGAAGGCTCCAGTGGCACCGCCCGCATGAGTCACCCCCCACCCAGTACAGCCTTTCGTGGCCCCACAGGGAGCTCCACCGAAGGCCGCGGTGGCACCGCTCGCATGCGTCACCCCCCCCAGTACAGCGCTTCGTGGCCCCATAGGTCTCTACCGAAGGCCCTGGGGCACCGCCCGCATGCGCCACCCTTACTAGTACAGCGTTTCGTGGCCCCATAGGGAGCTCCACCGAAGGCTGCAGTGGCACCGCCCGCATGCGTGACCCCCATCCACTACAGCGTTTCGTGGCCCCACAGGGAGCACCACCGAAGGCCGCAGTGGCACCGCCCGCATGCGTCACACCCACCTAGTACGGCGTTTCGTGGCCCCACATGGAGCTCGACCGAAGGCCCCAGTGGCACCGCCCGCATGA
Source organism: Prorocentrum cordatum (assembly GCA_963575745.1). Lineage (NCBI taxonomy): Eukaryota > Dinophyceae > Prorocentrales > Prorocentraceae > Prorocentrum > Prorocentrum cordatum. The sequence goes on along the minus strand of CAUYUJ010016823.1, from coordinate 160,414 downwards.
GTCACCCCACCAGTACAGCGTTTCGTGGCCCCATAGGGAGCTCCACCGAGGGGCCAGTGGCACCGCTCGCATGCGTCACCCCCACCCAGTACAGCGTCACCCCCAGCCAGTACAGCGTTTCGTGGCCTCATCGGGAGCTCCAGGGAAGGGCCCATTGACACCGCCCGCATGCGTCACACCCACCCAGTACAGCTCTTCGTGGCCCAATAGGGCGTTCCACCGAAGGCCCCAGTGGCACCGCCCGCATGCGTCACCCCCACTCAGTCCAGCGCTTCGTGGCCCCATGGGGAGCTTCACCGAAGGGTCCACTGGATGCAGTCGCATGCCCTTCCCTTACCCAGTGCAGCTTTTGGTGGCCACCTAGGGAGCTCCACCGAAGGCCTCACTGGCGGTGTTCTCGTGCGTCCCCCCTGTCCAGCACGGCGCTTCATGGCCTCATGGAGAGCTTCACCGACTGCCCCCGTGGCTGTACTCGCATGGGTTTCCCCCACCCATTACACTGTTTGGTTGCCCCATAGGAGGCTCCACCGAAGGCCCCAGTGGCGGCCCCGCCCCACTGCGGCGCACCCCTCACACTCTCCGCGGCCTCGTAGTGCGTTCCGCCTAACACCCCAGTGGCAGCGCCCACATGGCGGCCCCGCCCCACATCGGCACACTCTTCGCAGGCTTCGTGGCCCCGTGAGGAGATCCCCCGGAGGCGATATCCGCAACGACGGTACTCACAACTGTGCATGGTTGGGTTCTTCGCCAGGATACACACCTTGCACGACGCGCGGAGGTCTGTGCCGAGGGGGGTGGGGGGGAAGGACCCCCTGGACCCCAGAGGACATGTCGTGGGTCGGGGCTCAAGAGGCGGGGGTCGATGCGAGCGGGGGTCAGTCAGAGCGCCGGACCTTGCAGGACTACGCAGAGCCAGGGCTGCTCTGTCCCAGGCTTGGGTGCAGGATCCTGCAGGTTTGCAGCATCGTGCAGGATCTGAGCCTGACCGACCTGGGCGTGGATTGACCCAGGTCAGCAGATCCCCGCATGGGGTGCGTTCTGGCTGAAATTCCGAGTCTGGTCCAGCCGTTGCGATGGGGCCCAGGAAAAGCCAGAAGCGCTATCGAACCTTGATCTTCGAACTCCGATCCTACTCCAACGTCCCTCCCCCCTTACCCGAGTTTTGGTTCCCCCCCCTGTTCCCTCGGCGGTGAATAGGACTGGTCCCAATACCTCCGCCTCCTCCTCCTCCTCCTCCTCATCCTCCTCCTCCTCCTTCTCCCTCCTTCTCCTCTTCCCTCTCCTCCTCTTTCGCGTTGTTGCGCGGCGGGTGCGCCGGAACAGAACTGTTTAGTTGCCTTCTATTGGTTGCACCCCAGGCCTTGAGTGAGGCCGCCGAGCAAAAATGACTAGTTGCCCCCTATTGGGGGGGTTCTCAAGACCTTTCAGGATTACTAGAAAGTCGGGCACGTCCCTCCAGGAGGGATATTCAAAAATAGTCAAGAAATAGCCGGGGGAACTTTTTGACTATGTTTGAGCATTTTTGAATTATTGTGTATTATCTTTTATTTTTCGACCACACTCCGCCTATAGAGGGACATGCCCGACCTAAGCTTACCACGTCCTCCCACTCGGGGAGGAACCTCCCCGCCGACGGCCTGGTGCCTCTCCTCGCTTGGCGCGCCCCCCCCCCACTGGCGCCCCGTCGGGCTGGGCCCCGGCTGGCCCAGCAGAGGCCCGCAGCGCCCTCGAGGATTCCTGGTCGGGCTCAAGAGTCGGGCCGAACGAAAGGGGGGGATAGGGAAAGGGGGATTGCGAAATCTGCTGCATGCAGCTGGTTTCGGCCCCGCCGCTGGGCCCACTCCTCGATGCATGGGCGCCTCCCGGCGCCGGGAGGCGCTGGAAAATTCAGCTACGTGAGCTGATTCTCTCCGCTGCCCTGTGCTATCCCCCCCTTTCGTTTCCCCCGAAGGAGGCGGGGATCAGCCAGAGCGCCGGATCTTGCAGGATCCTGCAGAGCCAGGGGCGCACTGAACCCAGGCTCGGGTGCAGGATCGGGCAGGGTCTCGCAGGATCCTGAAGGGCCTGTCTGGGTGGCCCCGGGTCAGCAGACCCCGATTTGGGAGGAGTGGAATTGGGGAGGGGAGGTGGGTGGCGGGCCATCTGCAGCTGGGGGACGACGACGACGACGACGACGCCGACCACCACCACCACCACCACCACCACCACCACCACCACCACTTCCACCACCACCACGACCACGGCCAGGACCACCACCACCACGACCACCACTATTACCACGATCACCACCAGCACCACCACCACCACGACCACCACCACCACACCACCATGACCACGACAACCACCACCACCACCACCACCACTTCCACCACCACCACCACAACCACAACCACCACGACTACGACCACGACCACCACCACCACGACAACCACCACCACCACGACCGCGACCATGACCACCACCACCATGACCACGACGATCACCACCAGCACCATGACCACAACCACCACTACGACCACCACCACCACCACGACTACGACCACCACCACCACGACGACCACCACCACCACCACCACGACCACTACCACCACCACCACCACCACCACCACCATGACCACGACCACCACCACCACCAACGCCACCACCACGTGTTTTTTTGCCGCCCCCCTCCTCTCCCCCTCGCATCCCGTGTCCTCGAGTCTCAATCCTACTCCCGTGCCCTCCTGCGCCCCTGCTCCTTTCGATGCCTCCCTGCAGGTGGGGAGGGCCCTGGCCGCCTCGTGTCCCCCTGGGGCGCTCCGCCCCTGCGCCACTGCGGGGCCGGGCTCCCGCCGGCCAAGGCCTCCAGAACCTGGGCAACACGTGCTTCATGAACGCCACGATCCAGCTCGCCGCCCAGCCACGGGTAGGGCGG
>CAUYUJ010016823.1:75000-150000 GCA_963575745.1 Prorocentrum cordatum | reverse complement strand
ATCGGGTTGACCCAAAAGGGGGTCCAGCTGAAAGGGGGTGATGCAGTAGATTTGGTGCAATTGATTTGTGGGGTTGCGATACATTTGGGGCGTGCAACACATTCCGGGGCGCAAATGTATTGTTGGATTTTCGCGAGCAATACATGATTGGCAATACAATGCAATACAATTCTCCAGCGCAATACGTTTGCAATACAATTGCCGCAAATCTATTGCACCACCCCCTTTCAGCTGGACCCCCTTTTGGGTCACCCAAAAAAGATCTGGACGCCCGAAATGGGTACGGAAAGAATGGGTGCAATGCCCAACAGCAGTTCCTGTTCGTTTTGAACAGGGTTCGCTGTCCACGCCGCCGCGGCCTGTGTCCATTCGAGACAGAAGGCCGCCTGCCCAGCAGCGGCCGCTGTTGGTTTGGGACAACATTCGCTGGTGGGCATTGTGCCAATTCTTTCCGTACCCATTTCGGGCGTCCAAAAAAGAGATGGGTGATGATTAAGGGGGTGGATATCATGGCGGGGGCCATGATATCTCCCCAGATCTCATGGTGCCTCTTCTTATTTCATTACGTCCCTGGCCCCCCCTTGGGCCGTGCACAATCCGCCGGCCATGATTTGCGCCTCCCCCCTCCTCTTCAACGCCCCCCCTTAGGACGCCCCCGAGGGAGAGCCGCCATGGACTGTCTCAGCTGCCCCCCCTCTGGTATTCGTGCTCTTATTCATTGTTTTTCGCCGATCTGCGCGGGCCCGGCCCCCCCTCCCCGCCCCCCCCCCATGGAGTAAATCATTGGCTGTTTTGGACGCCTGCCTCGAGCAGGTGGAGTCTCCCCCACAAGACGCACTGTTGCAAACAGTCGCATCGAGCAGAGGTCGGGAGCCATACCCCCCCTTTCCTCCTCCTTTCGCTCAATGTCGAAACGCAGAATAAGAAAACGTTCACTTGAATAGAGGAGGAGGAGGAGGGGGGGGAGGAGGAGGAGGAGGAGGAGGAGGAGTAGGAGGAGGAGGGGGAGGAAGAGGAGGAGGAGGAGGAGGAGGAGGAGGAGGAGGAGGAGCGTCGAGGATCGAGAACGAGGAGGAGGAGGAGGAGGGGCAGGAGGAGGAGGAGGAGGAGGAGGAGGAGGAGGAGGAGGAGGAGGAGGAGGAGGAGTATCGAGAGTCGAGGATCGAGGGGAAGACGGATGATCGAGGATGAGGAAGATGAGGAGGGAGATCGAGGGACGATGCTCCGGGCGCCGCTGGCCTTTGTTTGCCGGAAGTCGCCGAGTCTCCATGGGACGACTTGAAGAGCAGGAGCCCCCAGCGTGGACAGAGTCGGTGCGAGAGTCAAGGCAAGCCCGAGTTCGCTTTCCTCACGGTCTTCGTCGGCATGGGTGTTGTTTGGTACAGTCGGGGCCGAGGTGTATTACCAGCTGGAAACATATCCCTATCCCTATGTTCTTCATCACCTTACCTCGGTGCTGATCTTAAGGATTCCCTCAGCTTCTGAGGGCACATCCCTACGATTGTCATCGCCTTGGGCTTGCCGATCTTAGGGATAAGGATAAGTTCGAGGCTGGTTAGTGTAAGATCGAGGTTGGTTCGTCGAGGGTACCCTAGTGTTCTCCGTACTTGTTTGATGTCCTTGTGCTATTCTTGGGGAGGCTACCCGTGGATGTTCTGCTTGTGTTGGCCGACGGAGGGTCTCATGTTCTTGAGGGATGTTCTTCTGGCCTAGGTCCGACTGTATCTACATGGGGCCCTTGTCCCGCGGCGAAGGGTCTCACGTTCTTGATCCACGTTCTTGTGGCAATGCTACTTTTTGGAGGTCCGCCCGGATTTCTTGTATCTGCGCTGGGCCTGTCTGGCGGCGCCTCTGGATCTCCGACTGCTCATCCCTATGATTTTTAGCGGCTGTCCTTCCGCGGCCGTCTTTCGCCGGGGCCGGGAGACGACTTTGCCCGCTCCGGCGGGTACCTCCGGCAGGCAGCGCAGGGGTTGTGGCAGCACCGCTGGAGCTTCGCGGGGGTTCTCCATCTCCTCCCTCAACCAACAATCTCGGCATCGCTCGGACGTGTGCATTTTTCCTTCGGCGAGGACCATCGAGGAGCATCCTTGATCATTTGGCGAAAAAAATCACGCACGAAACCGAACAAAAACACAGGGAATGGACGTCCGAGCGATGGCAGAACAATCCTCAGGACGTAAGTCAGCCCGATGCGTGCTTGCCCCGTTCGGCTGCGCCGCAGCCCGTGCCGGCCCTCGCCACACTGCCTGCGCGTCGTCTAGAAGGGCTGGACTCCGGGGGGGGCCTCCGGATGGCTCCGTCGGGCAGACCAAGGCAGCCGCGCCAAGACGTCGCATCGGCACGGCAATTCGTGGACCGGAGGCGGCGTATCTGGGCACACGCGACCGAGGTAAAGTCTCGATAGCGCTGCAGGCAAGCCTATCGTGAGCCTCCGGGGCGTTCTGGAATGCTCTCCGAGCGTCCAGGATCGCTCTGGATCGGCGGCAGCCACGGATATACATTGTTGTCACTGTTCCACACTTGCGCCAGCTGCCGCAGATTCCCGATGCATCCTCGTCCGACTTCGGCATCGTCTCGCCTTCGTCTTATTCTGTTGACCTCCTGGGTGCTTCCAGGGTCATGCGACTCCAGGTCTCCGAGATGTGGTCGGAGTGGCTGGTGTCGGTAGATCGTTCCGCATCGTCGACCTATGATGTCGTCGTCGTCGTGGGTCGTCGTTTGTCGTCGTCGTCGCCGCCGCCGCCGCCGCTGTCGTCGTCGTCGTCGTCGTCGTTGTCGTCGTCGTCGTCGTTGTCGTCGTCGTTGTCGTCGTTGTGGGCCGTCGTCCGTCGGTGTCTGGCGTCGTCGTCGCCGTTGTCGGTCAGCCCGGCTCTCCGGAGCCAGGACTTCGCAGCCATGATCGGGAGCCTTGCGATGGGGGTCAATGCAAACGGGGGTCAGCCAGAACGCCCGATCTTGCAGGATCCTGCAGGGCCAGGGTCGCATTGACCTGGGTTTGGGCGCAGGATCCTGCAGGATCTTGCAGGATTCTGCAAGGCCTCACTGTCCGGGGTCTGGACTGACCGGGGTCAGAAGATCCCCGACATGTTTTTGCCAGAGCCTGCCGGGGACGTGGAAGAAGGGAACATGCTTCGATCCACGGCTGCCGCTTTTTCGCGAGCGCGCCAGTGTCCTGGTCTATATCACAGGGCTCGACCAGAACGGCGTTCTGGCGATCTCGTGGGTCGCTTTCGCTTCGCTGTGGTCTTGCAGCAAAAGGCGGCCCGGAGACAACGAGGGAAAACGAAAACGAAGCGAAAGCGAAACACACTGCTTGGGTCGATACCCGAGGCCCCGTGTCTGGGACCCTGCGAGTCGGTCGTCGTTCGTTCTCCGTCGTCCTCGTCCTGGCTGGCGGGCCGAAGAGGCAGGGCCGCGGGCCGACCCCACGCCCCGCAGGAGTTCGGGAACGTCATGGCGGGCCTCTGGTGCGCTCGCCCAGCGGTCGGGGAGGAGCGGGGACTCTTGGACGCTCTCTCAAGCAGTGGCGGAGCGTCCCGGCCCGCCCACAGCCCCACCAAGCAGTGTTCTAAGGACCTTCAGTGCTATGCACGAAATGTTCTTAGAACGTTTCTGGCTGGGACTGTCTTGTTTTAGCACATCGGGTTTACGTTCTAAGAGCAATGTTTTTGTTCTTAGAACATATTTGGGTTCTAGGAACATTTCGTGGTAGGACTACAGGGATGCCGGGACGGTCGGCCCCTGCTCAACTCTCGTGGACATGCAAGTAAACGTTTGGAGGTCCGCGGATCTGCACCGTACCCCTATGGTGGTGACTTCGGCGCCGCCCCTGGCGCGGTCCGCCTGCCAGGGAGGCTGCAGCGTTGATGCACAAAATCCGTGCGGGCCTTGGAACATGTATTCAGAGCCCCGACTCATCAGGGGTAACTCGGGTCAGGGCTATCTCGGGTTCGTTTTTCGAGAATCCGAACCCGAGTTATCCCGGACCCGAGTTACCCCGGATAACTCGGGCGTCCAGAGCCCCAGAATCATCAGGGGTAACTCGGGTCAGGGATAACTCGGGCTCCTTTTTCGGGAATCCAAACCCGAGTTACCCCGGACCCGAGTTACCCCGGACAACTCGGGCGTCCAATGTATATATTTTCGCACGGGGCTAGGACGAGGATGAATCCGTTCTAGAGGGTTTGGGACCGCTCTCAGAGCGTTTTTGCAGCGCTCCGTGCAGGCCCCGGCGCCCCAGACGTCTTCCGGATGCAGAGATTCCCGATGTGTCCTCGCTCGATTCTATCCCCGTCCTGGCTCCGTCTTACATCGAATGGCCTTCGGCCCATCCCGCCTTCCTGCCCGGGTTGTGGGCATGAAGCCTACTGGATGTTCGTTGGGATCTCTTGGGAGGCCCCTCGGAGGCCTCCTGGAGGCAGTTTGGGGGCCTCCTGGGGGCCGTTTTGGCGCCTCTTTGGGGCCTCCCTCCTTGGGGGGCCTCCTTGGGGGGCCTCTTGGAGCCTCCTGGGTCCGAGCGGAGGGCTCGGATTGTCGCTTCGTGCTTCCCTCCTCCCTCCTTCTCTCTGCTCCTCCTCCTCCTCCTCCTCCTCCTCCTCCTCCTCCTCCTCCTCCTCCTCGTCCTCCTCCCCCTCTTCCTCCTCCTCCTCCTCCTCCTCCTCCTTCTCCTGGGGCTATCTTGGGGCGCCTCTCGGGCCGTCTCGGGGCGCCTTGGGGCCCTCTTGGCAGACTCGTGGGCCGTTGTGGGGCGGTCCCGGGGGCCACGCCAAGATCTCTCCAACACCCCGGGGAAGGCGATGGCTAGCGCCTCCTGGGGCCCCCCTGGGGGGGCTTCTTGGAGGCCTCCTTGCGGCGTCTTGGAGCCCTCTTGGGCCATCTGGGGGCCACTTTCGGCGTCTTCGAACGATCGTTCGGCGACACGTCTTGGCGGCCTCTCGGAGCCCTCTTGGCCCGTCCTCGGGCCCTCCTGGGCTCCCAAAAGAGTCGCGCGAGGAGCTGCAGGGGAGCCCGTGGGGGCACGCCGGGAACCCCGGGGGGAACCGCGGCATGTCTTGGGAGAGTTGAGAGTCTTGGCTCCAGACTGAAGTCGGGCCTGTCTTCCTACAGAGGAGTATTCAAAAATAGTCAAAACATAGTCCGGGATCGATTGATTGATTATTATATTTGACTATTTGGAAGTTTTTTTGGAGTATCTTAAACATGTATTGACCCACATCCCCCTGTATGGGGGACAGGCCCGACCTAACTGCAGACCCCGACTGTTCAGACTGAGAACTGAGGCTCCAGGGATTAGGCTGAGGACCTAAGGACACGCCCACTCCGTGCCCAGAGGCACGGTGGCGGATTTCTCTCCTTCGAGAGTCGAGGTCAGAGGATGAGTGAAGGATCTTGGATGCTCTTGGCCTTTCATGGGCTTGCCCCCCGGGCCCCCCTGGGACTGGCACTTTCTCTGGCATGTCCCCTGTCACGCCTCCTGACGCGTGGCCAGGCACGTCCACAGGCACTCCCCCCGGACGTCTCCCGGACACTTGTTCCCCTATCCACAGTCGGATTCGGGCTAAGGTGTCTTTTGCAAGGGGGTCTCAAACATGTACGTAAGACTTCGTGCAATCGTTCGTGCGGGACACGCACGTCGTGCAACATGAGCACTCGGCTGCCACGCGCCATGCACTACGTGTTGAACTATTGCATGTTTGTTTTGGGACCCCAATACCAAAACTACGTTAGTTTTGTTTCGCGACCCCCATACGAAAGACCCCCTTTGTCCAGAACCAACACAGGCAGCGCACTCTTTCGCTTGTGGATGCGAACTGCCGATCCGGTGCCTGGCGGCTGGGGGGCCTTTTCCACTGCAGGATGAGCATCATCCGTCATGCCTGAAGTTGCCAGCCTCCCCGCTGTTGGGATGGGAGCTGCGCCGTGCTGGAACCCGGCAGGAAGAGGAGGAGGAGGAGGAGGAGGAGGAGGAGGAGGAGGAGGAGGAGGAGGAGGGCGAGGACTAGGAGGCGGAAGGACATCATTTCAAATCCTCGACCGTTTGGTAATGATTTGATGGGGGGGGCACGCTGCTTGATGCTGCCCGCTGTTGCGTCGGCCAATCGTGTCAACAATCATATGCTTTTACATGCGTCGTCGACCTGTTCGGCTCAGGTCGCTGAGCTCCGCAAGCCCTGACCATGCGGTCTGAATGCAAATCTTTCCAACTGTCACCGCCGCTCGGGCGCGACGAAGGATTGCCATCCTCTCCCCGCATCTAGAGGTTGTTCAGTCCCCATGGCCCAGCGCCGGGGCCTGGTCGGGGCGGGCGGGTGAGAGACCCCGACGCGGGAAGCGAAACGAGGGTCATGACGAGGAGGCGGAAGGACGCTTCTTAACCTTTCTTCCCGTCTCACCTAAAGTTAAGGCGTTGACATAAGGAACGTTTTCGGTGTGGAAGGTGCCCGCGGTTCCTTGCGTGCGCTCCTGGTTGCTACTCTCTGGTTCTCCTCGTGCACCTGGGCGCGTTTGATACCCAGGAGGGGATTCGTTCCTTCTTTACTAGCGTGCCTTCCCTAGTTGCTTCCTATGGGCCCCCCGTGCCGAGGTCCGGCAAGAGCGCCTCGTTCCAACCCCGCAATCTGAAGCGGACGATCGACCAGATCGCGCCCTACTTCGCGGGGTACGAGCAGCATGACGCCCAGGAACGGGCCGCCGGGATGTCGTCGCCGTCGCCGCCGCCACCGCCGTCGTCGTCGTCGTCGTCGCAGTCGTCGTCGTTGTCGGTGGGGTGGCCTCGGAGGAGGAGAAAGGAGAAGTGGGAGGGAGGAGGAGGGAGGAGGCAGGAGGAGGGATACATGAGGAGGAGGGGGGAGGGAGAGGAGGGAGGATGGAGGGGGAGGGAGGACATGCATCCGGGACCCGAATATTGTTGCCACGCTCACAAGCTACTTTGTGAGGAATGGACGTGCGTTCGGCTGTTTCTGCACAGGCCAAGGTTTCGCGCCTGTTGGCCCGTCAGCTGCAGGTCGGCCCCGTCGCGGGACGCGGGGCGTACCTGGGGCCAATCTTTGGGCACAGTCGTTTGCAGGCATTCTCGCGGCTGCTGCACTGCAGAAGCAGGGGAGCGGCACAATCAGAGGAGGAGGAGGGGGAGGGAAGAGCAGGGAGGCGGACCCGTACACACAAGGATTCCCAGATCCCAGTCTTTTCTTAGCGCCTTCCTGCTTCAAGGATGGGCATGGTCTTGCTCTGTTTTGTGATTCCATTGGAAGGACTGGATCCAATGTTACGTTATCCGCCTTCCTACTTTCTGCTTGCACCTACTTGTTTCGGCCGACGTGTACAGCTAAGCGTTGCGTTCGAAATGATGATGTTGCTACTGATGATGCTGCTGATGATGCTGATGCTGATGCTGATGCTGCTGTTGCTGATATTGAGGTTGATGATGATGGTGGTGATGGTGATGGTCATGATGCTGATGCTGATGCTGCTGCTGTTGATGATGATGGTGAGGGCGATGTGGATTCTGATGATGCTGCTGATGGGCTTGATGATGATGCTGATCCTGATGCTGCTGCTGATGATGCCAATGCTGAGTATGGTGCTGCTGATGATGAATGGTGAAGGATGGTAATTAGTATGCTGGTCAGGTTGATGATGTCGTTGTTGTTGTAGTTATTGTTGTTGTCGTTGTTGTTGATGTAGTTGTTGTTGTTGTTGTTGTTGTTGTTGTTGTTGTTGTTGTTGTTGTTGTTGTTGTTGTAGTTGTTGTTGTAGTTGTTGTTGTTGTAGTAAGTTGTCGTTGTAGTAAGTTGTTGTTGTTGTTGTTGTTGTTGTTGTTGAACATTATTTATTCTAAAGAATAATTATTGTTGGGGCCCCTGGTGCGCGGCCCCCTCGCCGCGCCTAGGCCGCAGCCACATTTTCATCATTTTCGTGAGGAAGTCTCAGGCAAAACGTGGGTGTCCGGATCCGGTTGTTTTGTTGTCCCCCGTTTTCCCTTGCAAAAAATAAGCTAAAGTGGACATTTCTTGTTCTAACATAACCAAACTTCAAGAATCCCTTGCAAAAAATAAGGTAAAGTGGACATTCGCGCGCGCAAGACGAAATCCTTCCAAAACCTTAGTTTTCGTAGCGATTTTAACATAAAAACATCAAAAAACCAATGGTTTTTCAAACAAAAATTGTCAAAATTTCATCCCGCGCGCTCTTGCGGATTCGTAGGAAACCCAACACTTTTTAATCATTTCTGTCAAACGGGCTTTTGCGAGCAACTTTTTCGAACTTCTGCAACAACGGTTGCGCACCTGCCAGGGCCATCATCCCTGTCAAATAATACCATGCGGGACACATTCGTTTTTTCTTCGCGCGCGCACGCCGTCGTCGTCGGCCGCGGGGCCCTGAATAGTAGCCACGGTCGTCCGCATGCCACGAAGTGAAGTGTCCGAACGTCATAGGGCGGGAAGCTGGGTGTGGGTGGTGGCGAAGAGTCGTTTGGAAATTTGGTAGAGCTTGAACCGGCCCCCCCACAAAGTGGGGGTATTGCCCGCCTCCTATGAAAACCCTGGCACTGGTGAGAACGGAGTGTCCCCACGTGCTAGTAATTGTTGTTGTTGTTGTTGTTGTTGTTGAACATTATTTATTCTAAAGAATAATTATTGTTGGGCCCCCTGGTGCGCGCCCCCCCTGCGCCGCCTAGGCCGCAGCTACATTTTCATCATTTTCGTGAGGAAGCCTCAGAAAAGAGGGTGTGTACAGGATCCGGTTGTTTTGTTGTAATCCGCTTTCCCTTGCAAAAAACAATATAAAATGACATTTCTTGTTCTAATATAATCAAATTTCAAGAATCCCTTGCAAAAAATAAGGTAAAGTGGACATTCGCGCGCGCAAGACGAAATCCTTCCAAAACCTTAGTGTTCGCAGCGATTTTAACATAAAAACATCAAAAAACCAATGGTTTTTCAACAAAAAAATGTCAAAATCTCATCCCGCGCGCTCTTGCGGATTCGTAGGAAACCCAACACTTTTTAAACATTTCTGTCAAACGGGCTTTTGCGAGCAACTTTTTCGAACTTCTGCGACAACGGTTGCGCACCTGCCAGGGCCATCATCCCTGTCAAATAATACCATGCGGGACACATTCGTTTTTTCTTCGCGCGCGCACGCCGTCGTCGTCGGCCGCGGGGCCCTGAATAGTAGCCACGGTCGTCCGCATGCCACGAAGTGAAGTGTCCGAACGTCATAGGGCGGGAAGCTGGGTGTGGGTGGTGGCGAAGAGTCGTTTGGAAATTTGGTAGAGCTTGAACCGGCCCCCCCACAAAGTGGGGGTATTGCCCGCCTCCTATGAAAACCCTGGCACTGGTGAGAACGGAGTGTCCCCACGTGCTAGTAATTGTTGTTGTTGTTCTTGTTGTTGTTGTTCTTGTTGTTGTTGTTGTTGTCGTTGTTGTTGACCGAGGCCCTGCGAGGGCCCCCAAGGGTCGAGCGTAGTGAAACATCTGCCGTCCCGCTTTTTTTACGACGCGATCATGTCCGTGGATGAAACAACTTTCCCGGGGAAGGGTTCGGGCCTCCGGGCGTCGACGCTGTGACGAGACCACGGCGCCAGGGGCCGGGGCCTCCCGAGATCCTGGCGCCGCGATCTCGCCTGCGTCAGGGCCGCTGCCTGGCGGGGGTGCGCCAAGAGGATCAGGGGGAGAAGAAACACACAGACACAACCAGTCCTCGATTTCCCAGAGAATATGGGAAACTATGGGAGGTGGGCGGGAAGACAAGAAACCCAGCAACTATGGGAAAATATGGGGGGATTCTTTCATTTGTGTGTATTTATTGGTGTGTCCTTGGGCCCCATTCAGAGGAGCAGGAGCGGCCGGGGCCGGCTGCGGAGGCCCCCCGAGGGGGCGCGGGGGCTCGGAGGAGGGCCAGTCGAGGCCCCAGGCGGGGTCAGAGCAGATGGGGTCAGAGGATCGCGCCAACTCGCCGATGCATCGCCGACTCGGCTCGATGTGGAGCCCGATCTGCTTCACGTCGACGTCGCTGGTGCGTGGCCGACGTCGATGTGTCGGCGATGCGGTGCGATCCTCCGATTCCATCTGCTCGGATCCCATCTAGGAGGCCTTTAGATAGACTCAGACTTAAGTCGAGCCGATCCTTCTACAGGGGGAATGTTCAAACATAGTCAACCATAGTATGAGGACGATTTTCATGATATATAATTTTGGTGAGTATGTTTTTTTTAAACAACAATAGTTAGGTCGAGGTCCGCCTGTAGGGGGACATGCTCGACCTAAAGATAGGCTCAGGGTTAAGTCGGGCGTGTCCCTCTACAGGAGGAACATTCCAACAACATAAAGACATCTTTTAGTTGGGACTTTTTGATGTTGATATGTATGATCATTGTTTGATCATTATTAGGTTTTCGTCCAACATCCACCTGTAAGTGGTATCGCCCGACCTAACGTCAGGGGGAGATCGGCTTAGCGTTAAGTCGGGCGTGTCCCTCTACAGGAGGAATATCCCAAAGTAGGCAAACATATTCTAATAGGGGGGATTTGTTACTACTTGTTTCTTGTTTTAGATATTTGTTTGACTTTTTTTGATGTTCGTCCAAGATCTGCCTGTAGGGGGACACGCCCGATCTAACGTCAGTGGAAGATAGGCTCAGGGGGGGATGCATCGACATCCAATCGCCCATTTATCGCCGATATGTGCCCGATAGCCCACCCCTAGGGGAACGACGAATGACATAAACATAAAAACTCGGAGGTCCGTGCGGATTTCTCAGATCCGCGCTTGACCCCCCCTGGCGGCGCCTCCGGCGCCGCCCCTGGCGCGCTCCGCGCGACAGGGAGGGGGTCCAGCGCGGATTTGAGAAATCCGCGCGGACTTCCGAGTTTTTATGTTTGTGTCAGTCTTCGCTCCCCTAACCCCGCCCAGGACCATGCGGATTCGCCACCGGGGGCCCATCGCCGATCTATCGGCGATGTGTCGGTGCGTGGATCTGGCGCTCACGCGCCAGGTCCACGTCTGGAAGTTGACGTGCTGAGCGGCAGCGTTTTCCGCGAAGGCCCTGTCGCAACCTATCCCGTGTGTCCAATCATACATGCAATTCCGTAGCACAGCAGTCTCACATTGTCGAAGACGCCCAACTACGGCGAGTCAAGGCCGCCCCCCTGCCTTTTTGAAATGCGCCTTTGTGGCCAAATGTTCGGGCATAGCGTGGCCACGTCATTGGACCATCCGTTCCCCCAGCGGTTGTGGAAGCCCTTCGGGGGACACGTGGGGCAGGAAGAGGAGGATCATGAGAGGGAGGAGGAACGAGGATGAGGATAAGGATTAGGAGACCTCTTGGGAGCTTCTGGGGTTATTCTGGGGGGCTCCTGAGAACTTCCTGGGGGCCTCTTGGGGGCCTCCTTGGGCCTCTTGGGGACATTTGGGGGCTTCTACGGGGCCTCTTTGGCCGTCGCACGGCGTTCCTGGCTCGTCTGTCGCCGTCGGAAGTCGTTTTGGGAGCTTCTTTGGACCGTTTTGGGGCTTTCTTTGGGCGCTTCGGGGCCGTCTTGAAGGCCATCCTGGGCGTCTTGGAGGCCTCTTGGGCCGTCTTGGGGCCCTTTTGGGGCTGTCTTGTGCCTCTTGAGCCGTCGTTGGGCCATCTTTGAGGCCTCTTGGGCGATCTTGGGGCAATCTTCGGGGTCTCTTGGGTCGTCTTGGGCTGTCGGGCGGCCGATTTGAAGAAAATGCCCAAATCGTGTAAACATCTTAGGGATATCAATGATTTTGGCCTCTTCTGGCCTTCTGGAGGACCTCTTGGAGGCCTCTTGGGCCGTCTTAGGGGCCTCTTGGGCGTTTCTTGGGCCGTCTTGGGCTCTCTTGGACCATCTTGGTCCGTCTTGGGTGCATCTTGGGGCCATCTTGGGCTCTCTTGGTGCCGTCTTGGCCGTCATGGAGGCGTCTTGTCTTTGAAGCATCTTGGCGGCCATCTTGAGCCATCTGGGCCGTCTTGGAGGCGATTCGACCCACGAGAGATACATTTTCGGCGGCTTTCAGGGTGGCCAGCGTTCTGGGCCGAAGCCTCAGGGGGAGGTTGAAAGAACCAACAGCCATCAGACGCTCAGCACGCCGGGCACCCCTGTGATAAATCACACGGGAGCGGCGGACGACGGAAAGCGCGCGTAGCGTCGCGATCCGTAGTCGGGAGGACTACTACGGGGGAGTGTGAGGGGGTTGGCGTCGGCGGCCTCAGATGACGGGCAGCGCGCGCAGCGACGTGACCCGTTGATTGGGGGAAATGGCAAGGGGTAGTATGATGGGGGGCGGGCAGCCATGGTCGGCCCCAGACGGCCCAAGTCAGCCCCAAGAGCGCCAGGACGGCCCAAGGGGCTCTCAAGACGGCCTCAGGGATGCCCAGGAGGACACCAACACCGTCCATGAGCGCTTAAACACGGCCGAACATGGTTTCAAGACGGCCAGACGGTCCTAGATCCTAGAGGCCCTCAAGAGGACCCCCAATAGGCAAACATCGTCCCATTCCTTTGGGAAAACATGCGTTTTTTGGCACAGACGTTTTTTTCGTTTTCAGATCGTCTCAGACGGCCCAAGAGGCCCCCAAGACCGCCCAAAGACGGCACAAGAGGCCGCCAAGAGGGCCCCAATGACGGCCCCACATGCTTCAAGACGGCCCAAATGGCTCAGATGGCCTCCAAGATGCTTCCAAGACAAGACGCCTCCATGACGGCCAAGACGGCACCAAGAGAGCCCAAGATGGCCCCACGATGCACCCAAGACGGACCAAGATGGTCCAAGAGAGCCCAAGACGGCCCAAGAAACGCCCAAGAGGCTCCCAAGACGGCATAAAGGGTCGCCAAGAGGGCCCCAAGGCGGCCCCAAATGCTCCAAGAAGACCCCCGAAGAGGGGCCCTAGAGGGTCCCGAAAGGTTCGCAAGAGAGCCCAAAGAGGGCCACAGGAGGCCCTCAAGAGGGCCCGAGAGCGCCCCAAGAAGGCCCCAAGACTGCCCAAGTCCCCCAAGACGGCCCAAGTGGGTCCCGAGACAGCCCGAGAGGGCCGTAAGAAGGCCCCTTCCGCAGACACTTCGGTTCAAGGTGATCACATCTTGTCCCAAGCATCCTCAATCAACATCAACTGAACATCTCCTCTTATTTACATTTCCAAGCCACTGCCGATTCAGCGATGGTGTACAAGCTGATCTTCGTGACAGCATCCGCGCTCGCTTCCATTGTGGACGCCGAGCTGCATCTCATTCAGGTGTCCGTGCACGGGTCGGACGCCAGCAGTGAGATCACGCCTGACAGCCCGCTCTTCGCATGCGATTTCGAGGATGCCTCGGATCTCGGCAAAAACACTGCCGGTACGCCATCCACGGGCTTGCACACGCTCTACGGGTCTTACACGCAGTCGGCGGGCAAAAACGGCGTTGGAGCTATTTCCTTCGAGAGCTCTTCAGGTGCAGCAGAATTCTCAGTTTGAGCGGCGGGCGATACCTTTAGTATGTTGTTGTGGATGGACATGCGGGCGCACAATCCGAACGGTCGGTCTTACCTGATTGATTTTAGACGTCATGGGCAAGGGGCATTGTATTTTGACAGCGATAACACCGTGAAATGTAATGGCATGTACGGGAACTGTCAGGGCACTGCTGCGTGGGAGAGATCGTTTGCTTATCCGCATGCGTTTAACACTTGGGTGCATTTTGCGATCGTCTCAGACCCTACAGGCACGCGTCTGTTCAAGGACGGTGAATTGTTGCATGAGGCTCTTGCATCGAGTTGTGGCACAACTTTGAGCACCAGTTTGGTCGACGATGCAGTTCTCGGCACCTATTATAACTCAGTTGGCAGTTCAGGACAATACTTTCTGGATGCTTCCATCGACGACCTCCAGTTTTACCGGTCGGCGCTATCAGCGCAAGAGGTACATGACATCTACGCTGCTACGCCGGCGACGGCCTTCCCGACGGCCGACCCGACGCCCAGCCCGACGGCCGACCCGACGTCGTACCCGACTGCCTTCCCGACGCTGTACCCGACGGCCTTCCCGACGCCGTACCCGACAGCCTCAAACCCGACGGCCGTCCCGGCGACAGTGTCGTCTGCAGTTGGCGATCCGCATCTGCAGAACATTCATGGTGAGCGGTTCGACTTGATGAAGACGGGCAGGCACGTCTTAATCCACATTCCACGAAGGGACGATACGAACATCCTGCTTCGTGTGGACGGGGACGTGCAAAGGCTGGGTGGGCAATGCGCTGACATTTATTTCCAAGAGCTGAACATCACAGGGTCATGGGCGAATGTGAAACGCGCTGGCGGTTTTCACTACCGCGCTCAGGGCGACGGCGACCAACGCTCCCGCTGGGTCAAGTTTGGGACAGTACAGGTGAAGGTCGCCCACGGGCGCACACAACAGGGCTTCACGTATCTAAACCTCTACGTGAAGAACCTCGGTCGTTCCGGGTATCAAGTCGGAGGCTTACTCGGCGAAGATGACCACACCAAGGAAGCGATGGTGCCGCAGGCGTGCCATCACCGCGTCGCCTTATAATATTCTATGTGTTACATACAATGCTGTGCTGAGCGGGGTGCATGACTCCTCCTTCTTTTCCTCCGCTCCCTTACCGGCCTCCTTGGCGTCCTCCCCATCCGGCTCCTCCTCATCCTTCCTCCGTCTTCGCACGTCCCCGCGAGTCGGACCGATCTTGGATGGGTCTTTCCCTGTGTTTTTCTCTCTGGCCCGCCACCTCATACGCAGTGGTGGTGCCGTCAGTCCAGTTGTCCAGGCCACCAGTGTCTCGGTGTCCTGGCCTCCGGTCCTCCCAAGCTGCCCGCGCGGCACCTTGCCGAGTCAACAACTACGCGCATGTTCCCCCTCTTCCATACTCCTTTTGTCGTGCGTTCTGCAGCGTCATACACGCATGTTGTTCGATTTCCCTCCCGTGTGTCCTCCACCTCTGCCCCTTCCACGTGCTGTTTGTTTCTATTGATCCGTGAGCCATCCCGCTCTGGATGCGCGGAGTTCCGCCAGTGCCACTGCGTGCGGAAAAAACGAGGGTCGCAAGAAGGCCCAAAAGAGCCCCCCAAAGGAGCCCCACGGAGGCCCCAAGAGGGCATATTCTTAATTTTTCGCAAGGTTTCGCGTCCGTTTTTTTTTTCGACGTACCAAGGTCTAACACCAGTAAGGCTCCAAGACCCTAAGCAAGCGATCGAGCGCCCTCACGAAGTACACGCGCTTTCCGAGCAGATGACGGAAAGATCGACGTACGATTGATGACGCTGAGTTGGGGCGAAGCCCTCTAGGGAGGGGTCCAGGGGAGGGGGGAGGAGCGGTGACATAGGTCTAAAGGCCCTTCCCTCCCCTAAGAGGCCCCCAAGACGGCCCAAGACCCGATCAGGACAGCCCGAGATACCCCCAAGACGGCCCAAGAGTGGTCCGAGACGATTCCAAGATGGCCCAAGAGCGCTCAAAGAGACCCCGAGACCGTCCAAGACCGTTCCAAGATGGCCTAATATGGCTTTAGGACGGTCCAAGAGGGCCGCAAGAGGCCTGCAAGAGGCTTCCCAAGAGGGCCCGAAGAGGCAAACATCATTGATTATTCGCATATTTTTCGGGTCCTCGCCTTTTCGGGCCAAGAACTACCCAAAACTGCAAATATCGCCCCAAGACGGCCCAAAAGGCCCCCCAGGGGCCCGAACACGATCCAAGGGGACCCCAAGACGGCCCAAGAGGGCTCCAAAACGGCCCAAGAGGGCCCCACGACGGCCCCAAGAGAGCGCCCCAAGACTGCCGAAAAAGGCTCCAAGGCGGCCTAAGGGGCTCTCCAAACGGCCCATACGGGCTCCAAAAAGATCCCCAATCAGCCCAAGAAGTGCCGAGGAACACCATGGCTCCCAACAGCGAGCGGTGACGTAATAAGCTCTTGACACCAAAGCTCCCCAGAGCCTGGTGACGTACTTGTCCTGGCGACTGACCCGACCATGTGCAGCCGTGTCTTCTTCCACCGAAGCCCGAGCTCGAAGGCCGCTGGCGACGCATCCAGTTCGGCGACGCGGGGGGGCCCGCAGCAGAGGTCGCGTCGGATCTCGGGGGGGCCGAGAGCGCCGAGGAGTTCGCAGCAGCAGGGCCCGAATCCTTCGTTCAAGGTTTTTTTTGCAATCCTTCGTCCAAGGGTTTTTTTGCAATCCTTCGTTTTTTTGCAATCCTTCGGGCAAGCGCGCAGGGGGGAGGGGAAGCAGAGGGCCACGAGGCCGAGGAGGGCCCCGGGGGCTTCGGGCCCGCGCCGGAGGCCGCTCCGTCGAAGGGCCCGAGGACCGTCAGGAAGCGAGCGTCTCGGGAGGAGAAGGCGGTCCCGAAGGGCGCTCCTCCTCCTCCTCCTCCTCCTCCTTCTCCTCGGTATCCTCCTCCTCCTCATTATCCTCCTCCTCCCCCTCCTCGTTATCCTCCTCCTCCTCCCCCTCCTCCTCCTCCTCCTCCTCCTCCTCCTCCTCCTCCTCCTCCTCCCCTCGGGAGGAGGAGGCGGTGCCAGGGGAGAGGTCCATCCACCGCCTGCAGGGGGCCCGAGGCGCGAAGCGCGCTGCGCGGCGAGCGCGGCGCCAGGCGGTCGAGGAGAATGTGGAGGCAAGGATCGGAGGCGACGATAGGGGCGAATAGCCCAGGGGGGAGCAATACATGTATCCAGGGGCGCCGATGACCCATGTCTTCGGCGAGGCTCCCCAGCGAATGCGCGTAATGCCCGCCCCTGGGCTGTTCGCCCTCCTCGTCTCGTCGCCGCCGAGAGGAGGAAGCATGGGGAACGCGTGAAGTGAGCTTCTAACGTTGTTCACGCTATTTCCGATGTTTTGCAACGTTTTCAAGCTTCCCAATCCCGGCGATGCAGATCTGGGCGAACCTTTCTCAGACTGTGTCATGCTTTGTTCTTCAAGCTTCGAAGCCCAGGAGATCTTTTTTTGAAGCTGTGTTCGAACTGTTGCCCCACATTATCCCATGTGTTCCCAAATTTCCAGACTTCGAATTCTGGGCGAAGGTTTTGATGTAACACATGTTTCCTAATATTTGAATCTCGGAAATCCGGGCGGTGTTTTGAATTTTCTTGGAGCTGTGTCACCGTTTTCACCCAATCTGGGCGAACATGTTCAAGCTTTGTGAAAACTTGTTACACACTTCCAGATCCGGACGAACTTTTTTGATTTTAATTCCAGGCAAACTCACAGTCATGTTTCGCCCGCTTCGTGATTTCACATCCTTCCCATTCTCGGCGACTCAGATTTTGAGTGAAACCAAGGTTTCAACAGGCTGCCTGCTCCAGGCGACACCACCCAAGAGCCCAACTCTCCGTGACAGACCTCCAGCCGGATCGATCCGCGAGGGTCTCCCGGCCCGACTCCGGGCGAAAACGGGCCGTGGGAAAGAGCAGCCGCGCTCCGATCGCAGGGATGGTCCAGTCGTGGCTTTTCTCGGCCGAGGAGCTGCTGGCCTTTGTGCTCGACCGGCTGCACGACGACCTCAACCGCAACGCGCAGGCGGCCGCCAGTGGCCAGTCCGGCAGAGGCCGTCTCGGGAGTGCCTCGTCGCTCGCCGTCTGCCTCGAGGAGAGACGACGAACGAGGAGGGAGGAAATCGGGGGTGGACAGACCTCCTACCCTGACACGTCGATGAAGGAATTGGCCGTTTTCGGTTCGCGAGAGGGCGTCGCGGCCGTCATTTTTGCGGGTCCAGGTCCGTCGGTTTCGGTCCCAGGTCGTTTTCACTAAGGGGAGGTCTACTAAAGGGAGGTTTGTCCACCGCCGAGGAAAGGGGAGGAGCCTCCCCCTCCCTCCCCCCACCTCGCCCCTCCCCTCGCCCTTCCCTCCCCCGCTTCCAGACATGTGGTCAGAGCTGCTCCTCTCTCTCTCTCTCGTTCGACCACGTCCTGAACAATTTTCCCGCCATTGCCGATTACTCTTTACAGGTAGCTTTCTCGAAGACGCGTACTTCTGATTCGTTGTTGTTGTCCAATCGGATACCTTTCGCTTCATTCAAAACGATGATCCCGCTGCAGCGTTGGCCTCGCTTCCAAAGTCTGGAAACTGCTCCCGTCGTCCCGACCAGCGCTGTCGCCCCAGCGTTAAGTCGGGCCTGTCCCTCTACAGGAGGAATATTGAAACGTAGTCAAAAATAGTCTGGGGACTCTTTTTTGGGGGGTATTTGTTTATGTTGAACATTTTTTTATTTCTTCATTCTTCATCCAAAATCCCCCTGGATTTTTTTTGACTATGTTTGGATTGTTTAACTTCTTTTTGTTGTTGTTGTTGTTGTTGTTGTTGTTGTTGTTGTTGTTGTTGTTGTTGTTGTTGTTGTTGTTGTTGTATTTTTCATTTTTTGTCCAAAGTTCCCCTGCATGGGGACAGGCCTCGCCGGATCCGGGTGCTGCCTCGCCGCTGCCGCCCCCTCCCCCTCCCCCTCCCCCGCCCTCCCCCGTGGCCCTCCCGCTCCTCCCGCTCCTCCCGCTCTCGCTGGCGCCGCTCCTCTTCGTCCAGCTCTCGCACTCCTCCTCCTCCTCCTCCCCCTCCTCCTCCTCGGCCTCCTCCTCCTCCTCCTCCTTCTCCTCCTCCTTCTCCTCCCTCTCTCCCCCCCTCCCCTCCTCCCGCTCCTCCCTTGGCATCGCTCGGACGTGTGAATCTTTTTCCTCGGGCGAGGAACATCGAGGAGCATCCTCGATCCTTTCGCGAGAAAAAGCCGCGCACGAAACCGGAAAAAAAAACACACAGGACATGGACGTCCGAGCGATGGCCAGCTCCCGCTCTCGCCGGCGCCGCTCCTCTCCGTCCGGCTCTCGCCCTCATCGCCCTGCCTGCCCCCCGCCCGCCCAGGCCTCTTCGTCGCCGTCGTCCTTCCCTCTTCCTCCTCCTCTTCCTCCCCGTCTCCCCCCCCCCCCAGACGACGTCCCGTCTGGAGCAGAAACAGCGAGACGAGGCTTTCTGCCCCAGCTTTCGGCCTCCGGGGACCCTCGGCGGGCCCAGGCAAAGAGAGGTCACAGCGGCAGGCCACCCTGGAAGAAGGTCCAGACCTCGCGGGGCCCGCGCCGCGGAAAACACGCCACGACGCCTGAGGTCTGGGTCTTCGCTTGAGTCGGGCGCGTCCCTCTACAGGAGTAGTATTGAAGATAGTCGAACATAGTCAGGGGACGATTTTTCGTTTATTTCTTGTTACTTTGGGTGTATGTTTTGACTATTTCTAGTTATTTCCCCAAAACTCTGCCCGTAGGGGTACATGCCCGACCTAAGTCTTCGCCCCCCCCCTCCAGGCAGAGAGGCAGAAAGCGGAAGCAGCAAGGGGGGAACGGTCAGCGAGCGCGCGCGCAACCCCTTCCCGGTTTGGGGGGCATAGCGGGACCCCGCGTTTCTGTTTCTTGAAGACGGCACGGGACGGAAGATAATGAAGACGAGGATGACATTTATGATGTTTGATTTTTTTGTGTAAGACGTAGTGACGAGGTGCCTTTGATTTGTTTTGTAACGACGCCTGTGTCACGACAGTTTTTGTACGGATCCCATTTGCCAGACATTCTTAGTAAGGGTGCTTGTAGTAAGGATCCCCTCAGTAAAGACCCCATGTAGCTCAAATTCTTCCGAAATTATCCCTTCAGCAAGGAATCCTTTGTAAGCATCCCTGTATCACGGATTCCTTGTCAATGATGTTTCGGGCACGGATTTATTAGTCAGGATAGTGTTGCTACGGGATCTTGGGTAAGGACCCTTTCAGTAAGGAGCTTCTGCTAGGGATGCCTATATTGAAGAGTCTTTAGTGAGTTTCCTTGGTAGTACGGAAGCCTCAGTAAGGATGCCTTCAGTGAGGACTCCTTAGTAAGGGTGCGATCAGTAAGGGATCCTTGTAACGAGTTCTTCAGTACGGGTTCCTTAGTAAGGAGCCTTTTAGTAATGACTCCTGTTTTAAGGATTACCTCCGTAAGGGTCCCGGAAGGAAGTACGCCATAGTAAGGACCCCTTCAGTAAGGAGGCCTGTGTTACTATTACTTGAGTGAGGACTTCTTATTCAAGATGCCCTGAGCAACGGTTTCTTAGCACTAATGTCTTTGATATGGGCTCTTTAGTCAGGAGTTCTTTAGTAAGGAGTCGTTTTCCATGCTTCCGGTATAGCATGATTCGTCCAACACGTGTTCCTGAGTATTGATGATTTTAGCATGGGATTTTTACTATTCTAATGCGCCTGGAGGAGAAATCCATGTTGTGAGGTGTCCTTAGTAGCGATTCGTTTGTGACGGAGTCGCAAGCATCGCTTTAGAAAGGCATCCTTGATATGCTTCTAGTACGGATTCCCTCAGTAAGGATCCCTGTAAGATGGATTCGTCACTAAGGATTCCTTTAGCAAGGGTTCCCCAGGTAGGATGAGGGACTTTACATATTCCTGTTCTTCGGGATCTTTCGTAAGGATCCCTTCAAGACGAATCCTTTGGAAACGGATCCTTCGTAAGGGTCTATGTCTCAATGAATTCTTCGTAACGGGATACTTTGAGTCATGGGTTTTTGGTAAGGACGTCTCTAGCTTGGAGAATGATGACGCACCGCCGCCACCTTAAGCCCCCTCCGAACAAAAGCGTCGCGAACATCGCCTCCGACAGAGCGTTCGGAGCCAGTCCAGCACCTTCCTGCCCAGTTCAGCTCGGCGCACCTCCCCCGCCCAGGATGCCCAGGCCCCCGCCACAGAGTCAGGCAGTTCGGGGATCGGGGCGGGGGTGCCACGTGGTGGTGGTAGTGTATATTCTCTGTGGAGCCTTTACGAGGCATCCTCGCAGTCGGTTTCCGTGGCTCTCCTGGCGAACCCCGGGAGAGGTCGAGGGCCGGTCTCTCCTGGGGCCCGAGGCGCAGCGACACGCCGGGCTCGCCTTTGCAGGGCGGCAGTAGGGCGCAGCGCGGAAGCCGGGTGTGTGCACTGGTGCTGGATTCCCGGGGGAGGGCGCCAGGTGGTGGTGGTGAGGGGGTGGACCTAAGCGGTGTTTTGGCGATTTCGTGGGCCCGTTTTCGTTTCGATGTCGTTTTGCGGTAGAGGCGGAGAGAAGACAAAATGAGGGAAAACGAAAACAAAACGAAAACGAAAACCACCGTTTAGGTTCAGCCCTGTGTTGCTTCTTGTTTCCAGGGGGGATGGCGCCAGGTGGTGGTGGTGGTCGTGGTTTTGTTCGCTCTCTTATTTAGTCAGGAGTCTGTGGTAAGGACCCCTTGAGTAAGGCTTCCCGGGCCAGGGTGCTTGTAATACGGATTCCTTAATGAGGATGCCTTTCATAATGATTCATTGGTAAGGATGCCTTCAGGAACGGATCCTGACGAAGGAGTTCTTCAGTCAGGAGTCCTTAGTGAGAAGTCCTTGATTCAGAAGTCCCAGTCATCTTCCCTTTGCAGTAGAGTCCGTTGCAAAGATGCCTTTCGAAAGGAATCCTTAGTAAGGACCCCTTCAGTGAGGACTTCTGAACAAACACTCACGTTGTAAGACATCTGTAGTCAGGAGTCCATTGATAAGGGGTGCTTAGTAACGATCCCTTTTTGTAAGGGTCTTGGGTAGGGTGCCCTAAGGGTGCCCTTTAGGAAGGATATCTGAATATTATTGTTCTGTGACGGTCCCTAAGTAAGGATGCTTTTAGCAAGGGTTTCTTGGTGAGGACGCTTTTTCAGTAAGCATTTCCCTCATCAAGGATGGCTTCAGGAAGGAGTCCCCCAGTAAGGGCTCCTTCGGTAAGGATGCCTTACTCATGTTCTCTTTCGGTCGGGATTCTTAGTATTACAGCCTTTTGTGGGCGTTCCTTACTAAGGACCCCGAGTGAGGGCTCCTTCAGTAAGGAGTCTTTTAGTAAGGGGTCGATCAGAGATGTTCCCTTAGTCAGCGGCACTTTGAAAAGGGTTCCTGTAACAAGAGGTTCCTGAAGCAAGGGGTCCACAGAAGGGGGCGGAAGGATGAGCAGGAAGGAGGAGGTAGGTGGGCCTGGAGGGAAAGGTCTCAATAGGGGGGGGGGGGGACACGACACCCTAAATCCAATGGCCCCGTTGTTGTTGTTGTTGTTGTTGTTGTTGTTGTTGTTGTTGTTGTTGTTGTTGTTGTTGTTCTTGCTGTTGCTGTCGTTGTTGTTGTTGTTGTTGCTGCTGCTGCTGCTGTCGTTGTTGTTGAATGTTAATTACTAAACAACTATTATTGTTCGATCCCCCCAGGCGCTTTGACGCTCTCGCCTCGGCGCCGGCTACATTGTCATTGAAAATCAGGCTCACGCTCGAGCGGTTTGGGGATCGCCCAAACTGGCCCCCAAACAACAACAACAACAACATCAACAGCAACACCAACAACAACAACACCAACAACACCAGCAACAACAACGCTCCCGCTCGAGACTTCCTCCTTTTTTGCTCAGGGCCGGTGCTCTTGCTCGCCGCCGGAAGCCGCCGTCCCAACAAAACCAGCGCTACCGCTCGAGATTTCCTCCCGTTTTACCCAGGACTGGCGCGCTACTCTTTCTCTCGTCGTTGCCGCCCCCAGCAACAACAACGCTCCCGCTCGAGACTTCCTCTCTTTTTTGCTCAAGGCGGTGCTCCTCCTCGCCGCCAAAAGCCGCCGTCCCGACAAAACCAGCGCTCCCGCCCGAGACTTCCGCTCCCAGCAAGAAAAACGCTCCCGCTCGAGGCTTCCTTCCTTTTTCCTCAGGACGGTGCTGTTCCTCGCCGCCGACAGCTCCCTTCCCGACAAAACCACTGCTCCCGCTCGAGATTTCCTCCCTTCGTACTCGAGGCGGTGTTCCTCCTCGCCGCCGACAACCGCCGTCCTAACAAAACCAGCGTTCCCGCTCGACACTTCGTTTTGTTTTACGCTGGACTAGCGCCCTACTCTCTTCAGCATTGGCGCCGCTCCCAGTTACAACAGCGGCCCTGCTTGAGACTTCCTACCTTCCTATTCAGGTTCCAGGTCCTTGCCTCGCCGCAGACAGCCCCCATCCCCACCAAGGCAATCCTGTCGCTCGATATTTCCTTGCCCTTTACCCTTCGCTGTGGCTCCACTGGCGGTCTCGCATCGGCGCAGCAAGGCGTGGGCATGCGTTTTCGAGGCGGGATATGTTGAATTTCCTCGGAGGAGGTGTTTGCAAGACCTCATTTGGCGGGAGATCTGGATGTGGGAATAACGAACCCCACTACAGAACAAGAGTCCCCCATGCTGGGGATGGTTATCATGATGGTCGCATGCTTCGTGTGGAAACATGGCGCATGTTGGTAACGTGCTTGTCATTGGTGTTGCTGTTGTTGTTGTTGTTGCTGTTGTTGTTGTTATTGTTGTTGTTGTTGTTGTTGTTGTTGTTGTTGTTGTTGTTGTTGTTGTTGTTGTTGTTGTTGTCTGGGTGTGGGTGGGGAGGACAGCAAACGGACCTAGTCGATTTCGAAGTCCGTTCTTTTCCATGCGGGGTCTTTCCCCCAGGGGAAGACCCCCTTCTCTCCGCCACAAACGGAATCAATTCACCCCTCCCCTCCCCCTACAAAGGGTAACCCCCACAGAAGGAATCTACGCAGAACCACACTCCCTAAAGAGAATCTACGTGTAACCCTTGACGGCGGACACCTAGGTATAACCTACCTGCAGAGTTCATAAAGCGCCCCTCCCCCCTCATCCGTCGGGGTCCCCAGGACGTCGTAGCAAGCAGATTGTTGCCATAAACTGGTACGAAGATACCGTGAGTGGCCCAGGCTTCTCACGAGTAGATGATTTGATTCAATGCCCCCCGAGCTCCATTCGATTCCTCCTCCATGCCTCCTCCTCCTGCCTCCTGCCTCCCCCCCTCCTCATCTCTGGCTTCCCCCTCTTTCTCCTCGCGCCAGGCCTGACACTCGGAGGCCCCTATCTCTCCAGAGGGCGCTTCCTTCCCAGCAGCGGGTTCTGCTTCTGCTCGCCGGCTCTCGCCTGCGCCCGTGAGTCTCCGTCGCCTAAACGAGATCTTGGTGAGATGTTTCGGACCCCGGGTAGTTTCGACCAGCTGCGCCTCGTCGAGAGCGTTCGGGGTATGTTGGGATCGCCCCGGACGACAGTCGGTCGACCCTGATCCGATCGTCCCGATTCCGTATCGCGTTTGCCAGGCCAGGTCCGTTTCGATACCAATAGAATTTTGGTGATCAGATGCGGCCCGATGCTCACCCTGGCTCGGTTGTGCATCCTGGCGCGGCCGGTCCGACTCGATTCCGACTCCGTGCCGATGCAGCCCGATCCGACGCACGTTTCCATCCGATCAGCTTTCCCGATTTAATTCTGACGAATCCTGCCCCACTGGCCCTGGGGACCGTGGTCGTGCGCTCGCGCTTTGACCAGATGGTCTGGGCTTTTAATCTTTGTTTGGGTCGGGATGTTTTAGGTCGATATGGCGCCTGGAGTCGGCATGGTTTGGGTCTGTACGGCTCTAGGCGGCAAGGCCTGGTTAGGGCCTCACCGGCGCTGCGAGGCTGGACTCCCAGCATGACCTCAGGCGCCCGCTGCCGCTGCTGTCTAATCTTGCCGCGGCTGCGATCTCTGCGGCCTCGGGCGAGACCGAAGAAGGGTGACCGCTCTTCACTTCCCGAAGCCGCCTGTCGACAGCTTCCTCGGGGTGGAAGTGGCAGAGTCCTGCCTCCCCACCCTCCTCGACGAGGGCGCGGAGGAGGAGGATAGGGGGAGCGAGCGAGCGAGCGGGCAGGGCAGGATGGCCGAGCCCGCAGGCCCCATCAGCCACCGCCGCGACTCGGGCACGCCAAAGCTGTTCAAGACGATGGCGACGCGCGGAGGCGCCTCTCGCTTCGTTCTCCTCTGCCCGTCTCCGCCCGCCCCCAACACGTCTTGCCCTGGCCAGGGGAGCAGGAGGCGCACCGATCCTCGAGCGTGCCTGCTCCTGCTGACAGGGCGACGGGCTGGAACACCAGAGCGGGTGCGAGGAGCACCCAGGGCAGTGCTTTTTTGGATACGGCGGTTCTGGGTGGGCAGCGGGCCATAACTCGAACGGTACGGGATACAGGGACACCTTACGACAGACGACAGCTGGCACAAAGAGTAATGGAAGCCACTTGAGAATTGTATTCATATTTGACGGGTTCCGTGAACAAGCGTTGGGACAGATAGAGGGAGAGACAGAGAAAGAGAGAGAGAGAGAGAGCACAACATGGAAATAGGGAGCCGAAGTTGTTTGCCAAGCTATGACACGCACTTGTTTTGGCACGCTATTGTCATCCCTTTCCTCTTCCTCCTTGCTGGTCCCTGCCTCCCTCCCGTGGATCGGGAAAGGGGGGGTCTGAAAGCTGGTGCGTGCAGCCGATTTCGACTTCGGCCCCCGCCGTCGGGCGCTTTTCCCTATGCATGGGCGCCGCACTGCGCACCTCCGCTCACTGCCGCTGACTGCCGCGCCAAGCACCGAGCGGCGTTGACCGGTTTTTTAAGCACTCTTCCTTTCCAAGTCTTTGCCCAGATGCTCTCTCTCTCACATATATATATATATATATATATGTATCTATATATATATATGTATATTTCTCTCTCTCTCTCTCTCTCTATATATATATATATATCTATATATCTATATATATCTATCTATATATATATCGGACACGTGAGCCCAGCAAGTTCTCCTCAGAGGCAGGCCCCAGAGTCCTCCCAGGGTCCAACTTGCCTGGCTTCTCGAGCCGCGTCCGACCTGGGCGGCGAGAGTGCCCCAGGAAAGCACTCCATACTTCTAACACGCCGACGCCGACGGTCGTCGACGCCATTTACGTCGACGTCATCTACGACGACGTCGCCGCTGTTTTGACGACGTCGAGTTCGTGGTCGTCGCCGTCGACGTCGACATCATCGACGTCATCGACTTCGCCGTTGCGTCGCCGTCAGGGGAAGCGGAACACTCGAGTTCGCTGTCTTTTGATTTGCCGACGCTTTTTGACGGCCCCTCCCGAATCTTGACGCAAGTCGTCATTTTCCTGACGGCCCCGTCAAGCCGACCCGAGTCGACGCCATCTGCGCCGATGCCGCCGCTGTTGCCGTCGACGACGTCAGCGTCCTCGCCGTCGTCCTCGGCGCCGTCGCCGCCGCAGCCGTCGCGGCCGTCGACGTCGTCGACGTCGCCGTCGACGTCGACGGCCCACTTCCACGCCGCCGCTGGGGCCTGGCCGCACCGCGCCCGCCAGGCGGCGCCGCCTCCTCGGCCCCGAGCTCGCCGAAGCGCGGCGCGCGGCAGGCCCCGGCCCCGTGGGGCGCCGCGGTGGCCGGCGGCGGAGGCGCCGTGGCCGCGGCGGCAGCCAGCGGTGCCCGCCGCCCCATGATGCTAATCGCCAGGGGGGAGCGGGTCCCGCTCCCTCCTCCCTCCTCCCTCCTCCTCCTCCTCCCTCCTCCCTCCTCTCCTCCTCCTCCCTCCTCCCTCCTCCTCCTCCTCCTCCTCCTCCTCCTCCTCCTCCTCCTCCTCCTCCTCCTCCTCCTCGAGGGGGGACGCGAGAATGAGAAGGCCCTCTCAGAAGGCGGCGGGGGCTTCTCAGGAGCCCTCTGGCCCTTGAGAAGTCTTCGGTGTCTTCGGGGAAGGCTGCAGCACCTTCTCGGGAGGCTCGCCTCGCCCCTTCTCACTTCCCCTCGTGCTCGCCGCCAAGAGCGGGTACGAAGACCGACAGTAGTTCCTGCTCATGTTTTGCACGACTCGCTGTCGGTGTCGCCGCGGAGGTTATCCACTTTAAAAGGCCGCCTGCTCTTCAGCGGCAGCTGTCGGTTTTGGGCAACATGTGCTGTTCGGTGTCGTAGCCATTTTGTGCGTATCCATCTCGGGCGTCGAGGGCTGCGTGCAATGGGAAGCGAGCTCACATTAGGGAAGGTGGAGAAAGGCGCTCCGTTCGTGCACCTTCGAGCCCTCGAGGGGCCCCTTGGGACCCAACACAACTCCTGGGAGGTCAAATGCTGATTTTGCCCTGGCCCGAATTCCGGCTTAATCCGGTGAGATCCCGCCCCATCCCTCGGGACGACCGACATGGGCACGGAAAGCATGGGTACAATGCCCAACAGCAGCTCCTGTTCATTCTGAGCAGGGCTCGCTGTCCGCGCCGCCGCGGCCCGTGTCCACTCGAGACAGAAGGCCGCCTGCCCAAGAGCGCCCGCTGTTGGTTTGGGACAGCATGTGTTATTGGGCACTGTGCCCATTTTTTTTCCGTACCCCTTTCGGGCGTCCGAATCTTCGCCAGGGGGGAGCGGGTCCTGAGGGAGAGGGTTCCTGATATTTGTTTGCCGTTCTCGGGCTCCTGGGGCCGCCACGGGCCCCCAGGCCTGTCAGAGAGCGGCTCAGGCAATCAAGAGCTCGTCCTGGGGGAAGGCCCCAGGCACCAGTACCCGATTCCCCCAGGACCCAGGACCCGTTCCCCCTATGCTCATCTCGCGGGCGCTGCTTGGCACGATGCGATCGAGACTGGTCGGGGGTTTGGCAAGGGGGTGCCCCAAGCCCAAGGTGCCCCCAGCTTTTCGCCCCCTTTTGGAGCCTTTGGGGCCTTGGTTCACCACCCACCAAACCACCCCAACCCAACCCGAAGGCTCAGATTTGCCCTACATTTCCAGTGGGGGGGGGGTCGCGGAACATTGAAAAAACACGTATGGAACCCTTACCCCCCCAAACCCGAAATTCGGGCCTTCGGGTTGGGTCGGGGTGGTTTGGTAGGTAGTCATTGGTGGCCTCCCTGGATATCCCAGGGGCACCTCAGGCCAGGGGCGGGGAACAAACACAGTGGCATAAACATACAAACTCTGAGGTCCGCGGAGATGTCTCGGGGCGGCGCCAGAGCACTCCTCCCTCCTCCCTCCTCCCTCCTCCCTCCCTCCCCTCCCTCCTCCTCCTCCTCCTCCTCCTCCTCCTCCTCCTCCTCCTCCTCCTCCTCCTCCTCCTCCTCCTCCTCCTCCTCCTCGGTGCCTCTGGCGCCGATCCGAGAAATCTGCGCGGACATGGCGGCGGCGAGCGAGGGGGGACGCGAGAATGAGAGGGCCCTCTCAGAAGGCGGCGGGGGCTTCTCAGGAGCCCTCTGGCCCTTGAGAAGTCTTCGGTGTCTTCGGGGAAGGCTGCAGCACCTTCTCGGGAGGCTCGCCTCGCCCCTTCTCACTTCCCCTCGTGCTCGCCGCCAAGAACGGGTACGAAGACCGACAGTAGTTCCTGCTCATGTTTAGCAAGACTCGCTGTCGGTGCCGCCGCGGAGGTTATCCACTTTACAAGGCGCCTGCTCTCCAGCGGCAGCTGTCGGTTTTGGACAACATGTGTTGTTCGGTGTCGTAGCCATTTTGTGCGTATCCATCTCGGGCGTCGAGGGCTGCGTGCCATGGGGGGGCGAGCGCACATGAGGGAAGGTGAAGAAAGGCGCTCCGTTCGTGCACCTTCGAGCCCTCGAGGGGCCCCTTGGGACCCAACACAACTCCTGGGAGGTCAAATGCTGATTTTGCCCCGGCCCGAATTCCGATCCCGCCCCATCCCTCGGGACGACCGACATGGGTACGGAAAGAATGGGTACAATGCCCAACAGCAGCTCCTGTTCGTTTGAACAGGACTCGCTGTCCGCGCCGCCGCGGCCCGTGTCTATGTGAGACAGAGAGCCGCCCGCCTGCCCAACAGCGGCCGCTGTTGGTTTTGGACGACATTTGTCGTTGGGCATTGTGCCATTTTTTCCGTACCCTTTCCGGGCGTCCAACATCCCGCTTCACCCGGCTGAGTCTTGCTCTGCCCCGCTCCATCCGCGGCGCAGGCTGGCGTGGCATCCCCCATATGTATGGGGCTTCCTCCTCCCCAGTACCTCCGACGAAGACCTCCCGGCAGTTTGCTCCTAATCTCGGCCAAGCTCGAACCGCACATACTTCGGTCACGCTTCGGGCGCGGCCAGGACAAACTCCGGGCGGGAAAACGGCACACACACACAGACACAATGAATCGTCGGTTCCCTAGAAAATGTGGGAACATATGGGAAGTGGGGGGAAGACAGAAGGCACACACACAGACACAATGAATCAACGATTCCCTAGAACATATGGGAAAATATGGGAAGTGGGGGGGAAGACAAAAGCCCAGAAAATATATGAAAATATAGGGAATCACGTTGTTTGTGTCTATTTGCTTGTGTGTCCCAGGGCCCCTTCAAAACTTCTGGCCCCCGTTCCTCGGGCACAGCCTCGGCCCCGACGCCTCCCTGCCCGAGAGGCGAGGCCGCGCGGCGTCTCTTCGCCCTCCTCCGCCTCCGCCTCCTCCTCCTCCTCCTCCTCTTCGCCCTCCTCCTCCTCCTCCTCCTCCTCCCCCCCCCCTCCTCCTCCTCCTCCTCCTCCTCCTCCTCCTCCTCCTCCTCCTCCTCCTCCTCCTCCTCCTCCTCCTCTTCCTCTGCCGCCCCTCCCCCCCCGTGGAGCAGCGCCCCAGCTCTCTCGCAGGGGCGCCGCCGGCAGGCGCAGGCCTCCTCGTGGTCGGGGGCGCTTTGGTGACGGGGGTCGGTGCCGACGGGGGCGCCGGCCCGAGCCAGGGGCGCACCGACCTCGGGGCGTGCCTGTCCCTCTGCAGGAGGAGTACTCCAGATTTCGTAATAAAAGGGAGGGGGTCTCAACCCTCCCAGACGAGAAGTTTTAGACCCCCCCCCGTGGGAGAACCCTCCAAAACATCGTCCCCAGACCCCCCCAGGCCCTCCAGGATAGCCTGGAAGAGACCCCCCCGAAGTGAGACCCCCCTCCCTTTATTACGAAATCTGGAGTATCCAAAAGGAGTTGAAAAGAATAGTCCGGGGACGATCAGGCCTCGGAACAAATTTATTTGCGAACACTCGTGCCACATTCATCTGTCAACGCCTCCCCCTCCCCCCAATGCTCAACGTTGGCGGTGGGTCTGATGAGATGCACTTCGACCGCAGTCTCCCCCGCGCGTGCCAACATTGAGTTTGGGGGGGGAGGGGGAGTGTTCAGTAATTGTTCCCCTCTACCGGTGTTTCGACAGTTCGTGAGCATTTTTTAGATATATAAGAACACATATTTTTCGCCCAAAATCCCCTTGTAGGGGGACAGGCCCGACATAACGTTAGCCAGAGCCCGGGGCGCACCGGCCCGGGCTTGCGTGCAGGAGCTTTCAGGAGCGGAAAAAGGACGTACATGTACATGAATCCACGCTGGTTTCGAGAGTTCGCATTGCGCAAATGTTCGTATGACGCGGCCGGTCTCGCGGATCGAGGGGCCGTGTTCATGTACATAGCTGGCCGCGTACGTCCTTTGTGGACTCCCTAAGCTTGCCTTGGCATCGCTTGGACCTGTGCATTCTTACTCGGCGAGGACCCTCGAGGAGCAGCCCAGATCGTCCTGCGAGAGCTGCACGCGCGAATGCAGAAACATGCACGGGGAATGGACGTCAGAGCGATGGCGAGTTACAGGATCTTTCCGGACCTTGCAGGATCCTGCACAGCCTGGCTGCCCAGGGCTTGGATTGACGCGGGTCAGTTGATCCCCGATTCCGTGGCGTGGAGAAGAAGGCAGTTTTCTAGTACGCAGCATCCCGAAATTGCGGATAAGAGTGAGGGGGCAGGCGCGGGCGACGCGGCCGTCGAGCCGGCGGACCTCGTGGCCCTCACCTTCCCTGTCGATGGCGCCCTCCTCCTCCTCCTCCTCCTGCTCCTCCTCCTCTTCCTCGTCCGCGTCCTCGTCCTCATCGTCGTCGTCGTCGTCGTCGTCGTCGTCGTCGTCCGCCTTCTTTTCCTCCACCTCCCTCCTTTTCCTCCTCCTCCTCCTCCTTTTCCTCCTCCTCCTTTTCCTCCTCCTCCTCCTCCTCCTCCTCCTCCTCCTCCTCCTCCTCCTCCTCCTCCCCCATCCCGATCCTCCCCCCTCCTCCTTTCCGTCGTCGCCGTCCTCGTCCTCCTCCCCATCCGCCTCCCTCCTTTCTCGTCGTCCCCCTCCGTCCCCCCTCGCCCTCGTCGTCGGCCTCCTCTTCGTCCTCGTACTCGTCGTCGTCGTCGTCGTCGTCGTCGTCGTCGCCGTCGCCGCCGCCGCCTTCGCCCCCGCCGCCGCCGCGGCCGCCGCCATCGCCATCGCCGTCGCCGTCGCCGCCGCCGCCGTCGCCGTCGCCGTCGCCGTCGCCGCCCCGCCGCAGGCGCCGAAAATTTTGCTCTGTACACTGAACGCGGTTTGGGTCGCGGGTGGGTCGCAGGTTCTCCACCTGGAACGAATGCAAGCGCCGAAAATTTTGGGTGGGTCGCGGGGTGGGTCGCGGGTGGGTCGCGGGTGGGTCGCGGTGGGCCGCGGGTGGGTCGCGGGTGCGGGTGGGTGGCGGGGTGGGTCGCGGGTGGGTCTCGGGCTAGGTCGCGGCGGGTCGCGGATGGGTCGCTGATGCAAAAGAAGCCCGCCGCAGGCGCTGAAGTTTTGGCTTGTTCAGTGAACGTAGTTTGGGTCGCGGCTGGGTCGCGGGCTCTCTCTCCGCCTCCACCTGGAAGGAATTCAAGCACAGCCCGCCGCAGGCGCCGACAATTTTGATTTGCACACTGAACGCGGTTTGGGTCGCGGGTGGGTCGCATGTTTTCCACCTGGAACGGACGCAAAAGAAACCCGCCGCAGGCGCCGAACATTTTTTGGTGGGTCGCGGGCTGGGTCGCGGGTGGGTTGCAGAGGGGTCGCGGTGGGGCGCGGGTGGGCCGCGGGTGTGTCGCGGGTGGGTCGTGGGGTGGGTCGCGGGTGGGTCGCGGGTGGGTCGCCGGTTGGTCGCGGGTGGGTCGCCGGGGTGATCTCGGGGTGGGTCGCGGGCGGGTCGCGGGGTGGGTCGCGGGCGGGTCGCGGGTGGGTCGCGGGGTGGGTCGCGGGTGGGTCGCGGGGTGGGCCGCGGGTGGGTCGCAGGTGGGTCGCGGGGTGGGTCGCGGGTGGGTCGCGGGGTGGGTCACGGGTGGGACGACGACAACAACAAACAGCAAACAGCAAACAACAAACAACAAACAGCAACATCAACAACAACAATAATCCGCATCGCGGAATTCCACTTCAGCCACGCACCCAGGGACAGTGAATGACCGTTCGGTTCAGCCCCCTCACTCTGATATGTACTCTGGCAAGACTCGCGTGAAAGGGAATTCGGACTTCACGCAAGCCAGGACTCACTTGCAAGCATTTTTTGGCGCAGCGCTGTTCGAAACGTCGGCAGAGGGGGGAACGCCATGCAAACAAACGTGCCAGAGCCTAGGCAAAACGACGCGCTCAAGTCACCACTGATAGTTTTTGGCCGTGTTCGTCGGAGGCCGGTGGAGTTGCCACCCTGCTCAGTCGATCAGTGAATTTCCGATTTGCGGTCATCGAGAGGATGCTGCGGTCACATCTGTTTCACGCCCGCGCCCGCCAGGGTTGGTCCCAGGCCCTTTCCACTCGAGAGCTTTTCTTGCAAACGGGTGTTTCCCACCCGATCTCAGCCGCTGGGGGCACTTGCCGGGCACCGGTGACGCCCAGCAGCGGTTGATGGGCATGTCTTGCCGGTCCCGGGGAGGATCTGGACGCCCGACATGGGTACCGAAAAAATGGGTACGATGCCCAACAGCAAATGTTGTCCCGAGCCAACAGCGGCCGCTGTTGGGCAGGCGGCCTTTTGTCTCAAATGGAAACAGGCCGCGGCGGCGCGGACAGCGAGTCCTGTTCAAAATGAACAGGAACTGCTGTTGGGCATCGTGCCCATTCTTTCAGTACCCATTTCGGGCGTGCAAAGAGGAGGCCTCGAGCAGCGCGAGCCGGAGCTCGCACGAGCCCGCGGGGAGTGCTCGGGTCGGCGCCCGGTCCCTGTCTGGCGGTGCCTCCTGCGCCGCCCCCCGGGGGGGGGCCGCGACGGCCGCGGCCAGTGGAGACAGCGGCGGCCCTCCCCCTGGCGCTCGGCGTCCTGCGTCGTGCCCTGCGGGAGGCCCGTCGCCGCCACGGCCGCATCTGCCCCGGAGAGTTCACTGGTCACGAGGGGCCCAGGGAGGCGCCTGGGGACCTGCAGTTGGGCTGCTGAAGTGAGGAACGCTCGGTAAGGAACGGAGCCCCTCAGTTTCAAGTATCCAGGTGCCCGAACTCGTCACGCTTTCAGAGTTGGAGCCAGAAAACTATTCGTACTCTATTAATTTTTCCAGAGATGCTTTCTCCTCACTCCTTCTTCTCATCCACGTCTTCCTCCATGAGACCGCGCCCTCGCGCGCGCAATGCGAGATTGCCGCGCCCGCATTGCACGAGGAAACTACGAGTTCCCGGCGGTAACCAAGCTTGACGGTTTACCGCCGGCTCCCAGTAAGGAACGCTCAGTAAGGAACGGAGCCCCTCTGTGGCTTCAAAAACGCTTGGGTGCACAAGAAGGGCTGGAGGAAGAACCACGGAAGGACGCGAGGAACATCGAGCCCCCTCCGAATCCAAACCGTTCCTTATCTCAGCGTCTCGGCTGTAGTTCGATGGGATTCGGGGCGGGCGGGAGCCGCCGTGGTGTTTCCATGCGGCCCGCCCTCCGCCGCTCGGGTTCAGTCGGACCTGTCCCTCTACAGGGGGAATGTTCGAACATAGTCAACAAATAGTCGGGGGACTATTTTCTGAGTATTTCTTGATTATTTTGGAGTCTTTTTGGAGTATTTGCTATTTTTTGTCAAACGTCTCCCTGTAGAGGGGGACGCGCCCGACTTCACCCTCGGGGGCGCCGGCGGGGGCAGGGCCGGTCTCGCGAAGGAGGTCGCGCGCTAGGGGGGCCTGCCTGCCCCCCCTTGGTGGGCCCCTCCCCGCGGCCGCGGGGCGCGGCGCCTCCGCGCGGAGGCCGCTCGCCTGCGCGGGGGCGGCGAAGTACAGCGGGCCCGGGTGAGGAGGTCGACCCTGCCAACGCAAGGGCGCTCTCGTGTCCTGTGTCTCTGGCTGTCCGCGGCGTACTTTTTCCTGTGCAAGCTCTTCGGCGCCGCCTGCACCCCGGGCCCCGCCCGCTCCGGCCGCCTGAGGCCCCGCCTTTCTGTGCCCTGTCTCCCTAATTGAAGCTGTGCGTAGCCCGCCTAGTTTTTAGCGGAAGAGGTTCGCTCTCGCCCCGCAGACCAACAAATTGTGTCTTGTTTCTCGCGACCCATGCCTCTCCCATTCATGGGGCAAGGTGGCCCTCGGGAGGGTCTTGGGTCTTCTCGCGTGGCCTGCCCAACCAAACCCGACCGTAAGCAGGCAAGCTGTTGGAGGTCCGCTCTGGTTCCTTTGGTCGAAGCGGGGCCTGGCGGCGCCGCACCCTGGCGCGCTGTGCGCGTTGCGGCGAATTTTTGGAGGTGTGTAATCATCTGGGTCATCGTGTTGTCTTGGGTCAGATCGAGCCGATTCGGCACTGGTGCCTGCCAGCTCGATCCGATTCGGTTTCGACCTTCTGCCAGTCCAATGCGCCCCGAGCGCTCGCACAGCGTTGCTGTGCTTCCTGGCGCTGTGCCGAAGCGATCCGTTTCGGCTTCGGCTCTGAACGGATGCAGCCTTGCCGGCGCACATACCGAACCGACCCGACTTGCCGATTTGTTGATTCCGACGGATCTTGCCTTCCCCATGGGCATTTGTTTCGTCCCACGGGAAGTGGCGTGACGGTCGACGGGGCCCAGTTACATCGCCAGAAGCCAACAAATAAACGTCATATTAGCCTATTCGAATTTTGTGTCCGAGGCGCTGCATGTATGCTGTAAGTCCAGGGATCGGCCAAACTTGCACGGGGCTAGAACCGTGGTGCACGTGACCGCTAGACTGCGGGATCTTGGAAAACACACCAAATGTCCCCAGGGGCCCTTAAGCCTACCCACGTCTTGCACAACATAAAATAGCCAAAAAATGTCTGAACAAATGTCGTGGGCTTTGTTGTTTTTTTTTGCGTTTTTTTTTTTTTGTTTGTATCAGCGTATGCGCGACTGACCCCCGCGTCGCCCCCCAGTCTAACAGAAACCGTGCGCCTTGAAAAACCGACCCCAAGCATCCGCTGCACTGAATGCCATTGCATTCCGACGCGTTGCTCACATTGCATGTTGGATCTCTGTGGATAAGGGAATTGTGTTGTTTTGCGTTGCTGACGCGCAAAACTTGTGCACATGCATTGCATTGCACTGCGTTGGCCAAGCTGTGTGTGTTGCATTGCTTTGACTTGCTGTGCCCTCCCACGTCGCAGCACGTTTAGCAACCATTTTGGCGCAGCTGGCAGAGCCCAGCCCGTGTATGTGCGTGTGTATGCCCACCACTTACACTGAACATGTCAGACGATGGGTCGCTTCCACTGGTTCCGTCTGATGCTCAACGTCGGAAAAACATGAAGCGGGATATCCAGGGAGACCCTCACGCAGGTACGTTGGTGGTGGCACAACATGCAGTATTGTCAGACGCGCAGCGTTCTTTCAGGATGCCGTCACAGATCTTTGAATCGTTCTCGCTGTTGCTCGCTATTGCAGAAAAGAACAAGTGCGTGCCGCTTCCTGTGGTAGGCTCGGTGTTGGGCTGGGATTCCAGAGTGAGCCGCAGGGCAACGCTCGAGGAGCGGGCAGCAGAGCTCGACCAAACGCGGCCCACGTTCCAGCGTCACACGGGTCGTATTGCTGCGTTGGCTTGGCTGTCAGACCGATGGGTGAGATCTTCGGTTGGCAGAGTGGTGGCCCGCGCCCAGTGCAGGAACGATTCCCTAAAGGTTGAGATTTTACATTCGATCGAGCATGTGACTTACGACGAGACACCACTCGTGTTAACCCATCGTAGTGGCAGCAACGCACTTGTTCGTGTTCGCCCCGTCAGCCAACCGTTGCAACCAGTACGGAATGCGTTGGCGCTCATGGGATTGAAGTTCAAAGATTCGTCAAAGAATACCACGAAGATTTTCTATAGTAGGGGCCGTTGGGTATTGTTAGTGAAAGCTTCGACGCCAGACAAGACACAGTATATGTTCATCACGGGTGAAGAAGCAGGTTGCGCTCAGGCCATCGCCACAACAAGCGCTAAGTGTCAGGCCCAGGCATTGTTGGAAAACATAGAGGCATCAATGAGCGACCGTTGTGCACAGTCCTTCACTCGCGTGGTAGACTGCGACGGCCACAGGTCGAACCCAGCATCGGAGCGGATCGTGCGAGCTGCGAGGTCGGAACAATACACATTGATGAAAAAGTTTCCAGCGGCCTACGGCGAGCCCCGCCGCCGTGCCAGCCTAGAATTCTCGGCTGCGGTTGTGCGAGAGTGCACGGGGGGGGGGCGTCGCGCGTGGCACCGCGGGCCTCTTGAAAGCACTGTCGGCCCTTGGGTGGCTTCTTTGGGGCGTCTTGTGGCCCTGTCGGGGCCTCCTGGCAATGCCGTGGGGGTGCCTCGGGGGTTCGTCGAGGCTCCGTGGGCCGTCTGAGGGCGCGATTGGGCCGCCTGGCGTCTTCTGAGCTTGTACTGGGATGTCCTCTTGATCGTTTGGAAGGCTTCCTGACGGCCTTGGTGGCCGCCAGAGAGCCCCCGCGGAGCCGACTTGGGGTCCTCTTGGATCTCCCTTGGGCCGTACTGGAACCTTCTTGAGCTGTCTCGGGGCGCTCGTGGTGTCCCTCGGGGCCGTCCTCGTGCCATCGTGGAAAGTTTCGGGCCGTCACGAGCGGTCGGCAGCGTGAGAGGGTGAGTCTTCGCACGCCCGTTGTTCCCAAGGGTGGTTCGCTCAGTGCTTACCCCCAGGGCCGTTCACTCAACGTTTGCCCTCGCGCGTGCAACGCTCGCTATGGCGCGGCAAGTTGAGGTTGCTGAAGTTGTTTTCTTTTCTGTCCGATCCCATCTGATCCTGCCTTGGGGGGGCGCATCGGGACATCTCGGTGGATCAGGTGGCGTTCTTGGGCAGTCTCAAAGGTTTTCTGGGGGATCTTGCGCGCCTCAGTGGGCGCCGGGGGAGCGTTGGACAGCCCAGGAGGGCCTCGGGGTGGAGGGGGGGCGCGCGCAGATGGGCACGGCGAGAAATGGGCGGGGGAGCAATTGAACATATTAGACGAGCCCTGCTAGACAGCATTCGGCATGCAACTGCGCCTCGGCGTGCCATGTGAGGCGCGACGGCGGATTGCGATGTACACGCGATTGCGCGTGGACACAGCGAAGTGTGCAAGCACATGGAGCACGCAGTCACGGGCATGATCCGCATCGCGAGGTCATTCGACAGTTCTGGTGAATGGGACAGCTTTCGACAATGTTTGAGAGATGTGGCACGGCCAAAGATCAGATTCAGGATCGGCCCGCCCCCTCGGAGTGCAGAATTGTACCGCCAAGTCGCAGTCAGATGCTTTCTGCCGCATGATGGAAACAGTGTTCGTAGGAGAGTTGCACTTGACATGCTTCCAAATGGTGATATGTGTGATCGCACATGGATCGACGTGTGGACGTTGGATTACGACGACACTACTGGCTCCACGGGCGAGCTGTTGAAGCAGGCGGTCTTGAACGGTTTGGTGTCTGGACTTACCTACCGTACAATCCGAATATTGAAGCGTCAGAAATGGAACAGTGCTCGGGAGGCCGTCTGCGACGTCGGGCTGATCGACGTCTGCTTCGGTTTGTTGAGGCCTGCCTACGAATTGTGGGTAAAACGCAGATCAGAACAGTCAAAGAAGCAAGCGAGCCGAGCAGAACAGCGCGATGATGCTGCACCTGCTGTCGGACAGGCTGGCGCCGACGAATGCGACGATGACGATGGCCTCGACGACAGCGCCCTATATCGTGAGAGGCTTGCCAAGTCGATCCGACGCTCATTGGAATTTCTGCGAAGCGTCAAGCCCTGCCCACGCACGTGTTTTGTTATATTCAGAAATGTGCTTGACCCTCTTCAGACGTTGTTGAGCCATCACACGTTCATGTCTTCAAGAGGCTTCGAGAGAAAGGAGCGGCAGAAAGCTATCCAGAGAGTTCGTGCTGGCTCAGTTGGCCTTGTACGAAATTATCCAGCTCTTATCTTGGCAGGCGGCGTGCTGGAGATGCAGTGCCTCGAGAATCTTTCAAAGTTGATGCACGCCCCTGCCATGTGGTTGTTGATTCTGGAGTCTGAGCTGACGAATCGTACCCGCAGCATCGCCTTCAAAATGATCAGCTCGGCGGCGTGCCACGTGACCTCCAAGGTGCTCTTCCCGAACTCCTTGTACCCCATGAGAGCATTTCGCCTGATTTGCCAACCGGAGCTCGCTGGCGATATGGCTCGCGAGCCTGCGTGCGCGAAAGACGAGTGGTTCAAAGAGTTAGAGGCGTCTTGCGAACTCGGTTCGGATGATTGTTTTCATCGGCTTATTGCTCATGCCATGGTGCTGCAAGGTAACATCGTCCCAAATGAAGTTGCGAATGCGCAGCTCAGGCGGGGAGTAAAAGCACGCCCTCAGACTGACCAGCTCGACGTCCTCCAGCTGTCTGCAGCATGCGTCGGGACTCAGTTCCGATCGCGGTTTCCACCTGGCCAGCGGGGGGAAGCGCGCGCTTCGAGCGGCGACGGTGGCGGCGGCGACGGGGCCAGCCCGGGCCCAGAGCCGCGGCCTCGGAGCGGCGGGGCATGGAGGGCATTCCTGAACGAACGGCGGAGCAGTGATCTGGCCAGAATGGGAGAGGAGTACAGAAATTTGACGGACGATGAGATGAGGAGGCTTTCTGAGATTGGCCAGGCTGCCACAGCACGCGCTCGCCTCGGCATGCTGTCGTTCCCGATGAATGCTCGCCAAGCCGAGAGGCGAGCTCGCGTGATTAGGGTCGACGCAGCTCTGACGGCATACGCAGCTTTGGATCGGAAGGACGCGTTGGATAAGCTCATCTCGGACGCGATCGGGGCAGGCTTTAGCATCGCAGATGTAGCCAGCATGGCGAACCAGTACATGGTGAAAGCCAGGAAGAAGGGAGCTATAATTGAACGGGATCTCCAGGCACATGTGGACCAGTACATCAACGAAAACAGTTCGATAATGAAACAAACGGTTGCTGAATACATTACAAAGTTCTCAGAATACGGGGGCGTCTTTCAATGTTCCACTCCCTGCATCGTTGGGTCTCCCGTCTTGGAGTTGGCGCCCAGAAGTGAGATCGACGCCATTGGAAAAATCTACGCTGCCGCTCAAGACTTGACCCATGTGCGCAAATCGAATCTCAACAGTTCTTTGGACAGCTTGTGGGAATACAAAAACCGCCTCATTGAAGGAGTCGTGCAGGCAGAGGACAATGGTGTCCAGCAGCTGTCGGAGTGCGCTAAAGTTGGGTTCTGCATTTGTTCGCCCTCGGCAAAGCCGATTGTGGACATGAGGAACCGATTATTCAGGATCGTCAAGGACTGCTTCAGCCTGAGCACCCCGAAGCTGCGTTCGAAGCTCCTGGAGGGGAACGTGTTCATTCGGATTTTGAGGATCGCGCAGAACGACGCCGACGATGAGGCCATCATGGACCTTGGCTTGCACGAGCCCCTGTACTACCATATTACAAAGGTGATGCGAAGTTAGAAAACAGTTTGCAAGTAAAGCGTTTTTTTCCATGGGCACGGAAGCGGGGGATGTGGTCGAAAACGCACCACGCGCAATAAGTTTGATGAGCGCTTTGGGCATGAGATGTCAGCATTGGCGGGGGTAGGGTTCGAACCGCCCATTGGGCTCGATCGACCATCAGCGCTAGTGATGTAACATTGTTTGCGGCCCAATCGGGCCACGTACATGTCCTGGGGGTCCGTGCCATGAAATCTTGAAACGGTTTATTTGCTGCTAGCTGCTAGTTGCTAGCGTGCTAGGCGCTAGGCTAGCGGGTGTCACCCCTTGACGCGTCGCGCATCCCCACCAGCCCATGAAGGAACGGTGCCCAGGCGAGTTGAGGCGATGAGGGAAGTGCGGGGGCAAAGCAGGGGATCGCCGAACCGTGCGAAGGAGGGAGGAGGATAAGGGGGCTGGATGGATGGACGAGGGAGCGGGTAGAAGGATAATGCATAGGATGAGGAGGAGGAGAAGGACGAGTAGGAGGAGAAGGATGAGGACGGCGACGACCGCGACGACGACGACGACGACGACGAGAGTGAGGGAATTTCTGCCCCCGCGGGGGGGGGCAGAAATTCATCAGGCGACGACGGCGACCATGTTTTGTGGGCCCCACGAGGGCTCCAGAAGGTCCCCAAGAGGGTTCCAAGAGGGCCCAAATCCAACCCTGGCTGCCAAAAAGCTTCCAAGGGACATCCGAGGTGGTGGAGGGGTGGTTTGACGACGACGACTTCGGCGACAACGACGACGACGACGACGACGAGAGACAGCGAGGGAAGTTCTGCCCCCACGGGGGTGGGCAGGAATGCCTTCAGACGACGATGACGACGACGACGACGGTGTTTTGTAAGCTCCAGGAGGGCTCCAAGAGCCCACCAAGAAGGCTCCAAGAGTGTCCCAACCCAACCTGGGCTTCCAAAAAGCTTCCAAGGGACATCCAGGGAGGGGTGGATGGGGGAGGTGGAGGGGGGGTGGACGGGGGGGTGGACGGGGGGTGGAGGGGGGTGGTGGAGGGGGGTGGTGGGGGGCGGGGGGGGAGGGGTTGGTGGAGAGGGGGCCAGACCCCAGGGGAGAGGGTGCATGGGGTAGGGAGAGGGGTCTGATTCGGAAACTGGAAGAGGAAACGCCCTAGGCCCTAGACCCTAGACCCTAGACCCTAGACCATCTACGCCCAGAGGGCTGGTGGGATTTGGCCGACGAGGTCTCGCTTTCACCGTTCGAGCTGCGCCTTCAGCCGATGTCAGCCGCAACGGAGCAGGACAGGCTGCGAGCCAACGCCGCTGCGAACGAGCTGTGCCTCAAGGCGCGGGGTGTTCTCAACACTTCTGGGCCCCATAGTGTTCCATATCCCCAATGCGTTACGAAATGATTGGGGACCCAGGAGGCCCCGAACCCCAGGAGCCCCTGGACCACCTGGAGCCCCCGACCCCCAGACTAGAGACTAAACCCATGAGGCCCGAGGCCCTGAGCGACCCTCAGCGATGGAATCCCCCGAATTCTGGGGCCACTGAAATCCCTTGAGCCCCCGATCCACCGACCCCCAGACCCTAGACGGGAGCGGAATGGCACAGCCGAAAAGCATATGTGAAGAGGGGCGGTCTTATCTGTTTGTTGGGGCAGTCCTACCTATCTGCTCAGGGGTCCTAGCTATTTGTTGCGCGGGTATCATATCCTTGTTAGGGGGTCCCACCTATGGGTTGAAAGGGTCTTATGTGAACTGGGTATGGTCCTATGTATTTTTGTCGTAGGGTCCTGTCTACTTGCTGTGACGGTCCTATCTACTTGTTGGGACGGTATTTCATTCTGGTCGGAGTGTCCTATCTGACTGTCGGGAGGGTCGTATCTACTGGCGGGGGGCGTCATTTATACCCGCTGGGAGGGTCCCGTCTGCGTACTGGGAGGGCCTCATCTATTTTTTGAGAGGGTCCGATGTTCTGTTGGGAGGGTCCCATCTACTTGTGGGGAAGGC
This sequence comes from Prorocentrum cordatum, assembly GCA_963575745.1. NCBI lineage: Eukaryota > Dinophyceae > Prorocentrales > Prorocentraceae > Prorocentrum > Prorocentrum cordatum. The sequence continues at coordinate 108,617 of CAUYUJ010016823.1, read as the reverse complement.
CCGCGCCGTGATGGCTGATGGAGACGCATGCGGCCGTAGCCACTGGAACCCTCACGGTGGCCCTCCGACGCGCGTCGGGGGTCACCGTGGGAGGAGGAGCAGGAGGAGGAGGAGGCTCAGAAAGAGGAGGAAGGGGAAGAGCAACACCCTGGGCCTGGCAGGCGGCGGCGGCAGCACGGTCAAGCCTCGAACTCAATGCACTCGTAGCCGTGGGCGCTCTCGGCCCCCTCGAACCTGTTAAGCGCAGCAAAGACGGCTGCGCCTCTCGGCGCTGGCGATCACTGCAAGCCATCCTCGGAGACCCACTGTTTGTAGCGAATCATCGTATCGACGGAGTCGCGGTGTAACTCCACCATCATCTGCCTCCGCGTCTGGTTACACATCCAGTCGTCGAGCGCGTCCACGGCCAATGCAGACACCTCCACCTCGTCGAAGTCGTTGTTCAGATGGGCGACTTCCATCTCCTGCAGCACCCGTCGCCTCTGCTCTTGTTGCACTTCGAGGCTCTCCTCAATCGCCTCAATTGACTCATCCAGCGCAGCCCTGCGCGCCTCCATCTCGCGCAGGTCCCTCCTGTGGCGCGCCTCCAGCCTCTTGGACGCCTGCATTGTCTCGCGCGCGCAGCGCCCTGCCGCTCCTACCCCAGTGCGGCCGAGGACCCTGCGGGGTGTCCTCGAGCGCGCAGCTGCCCCTACACCTGCAGATCCTCTCGTGCTCGTCCTCGAGCGCCCTCGAGCGCGCAGCGCATGAAGCTCCTTGCTGGGCCGCGGCGTCCTGGATCGCCTTGTGGAGGTGTCGGGAAGGACCGCTTGCGAGTCCTCCCTGGAGGACCCCGCTTGCCATTCCTCATCGCTGCTGTCGTGCAACGCGCCATTGCGCCAGCCACTGCCGTAACGCGCGATCTCACGCCTGCCCTCGCTCCAGAAAGCTAGATCTGTCTGCGTCGTCCGCTGCCTCTGTCTGCAATCCCTCTGGCTCGCCCGCTGCCTCTGGATGCGTCGTCTCAGCGTCCTCCAAGAAGGCGCCGCAGCATCGTCGGCGTGCTGTGCACCACCGCCCCGTCCACGGCGCGCGGGTCCAGCACGGGTCGCCCGCGGCCCCCGATCACGTTTTGACCGAGAGTCGTGCTGCCACCAGCAGGGGTGGCCGCCGCGAGAGCGCATGCCGCTAGCTATGCCGCGCCTCCGTGGGAACCCAGTGGCTGAATGGTGCAACTAAACGGGCCCAAGGATGGCCCGCCGAAAACGGCTCGATCAAAAACATTACAGAGGATGCGCCGAAATTTGCGGCGCGGGGGCGTCCGAACTTTGCCGACAAGACCCGAGGACCCGAGGACCTGCGGTGGAGCTCCCAATGGGGCCACGTGACGCGTGGCGCGTGTGCGCGCGTGCGGAAACCGCTGTTGCGGACGCGTGCGAATCACTGGGGCCCTTCGGTGGAAGCCACTATGGCGCGACGAACCGCGCGACGCGCGTGCCAGAATGGGGGTGCGGAGGGCAGGGGCATACAGACCCATGAGACCGAGGATACACAAGCCACCCGTGCGTTGCTACAGGGTCGGACTGACATTGTGCCCTCCTAATGAGTAGACAGGGCCAGCCCAACAAGTGCCATAGCCACCCCCCAGCAAAGAAATAGGACCGTCCCAGCAAGTAGGTAGGACCCTCCCAACAAGTAGATAGGATCCTCCCAACAAGTAGATAGGACCCTCCCAACAAGTACATCGGACCCTCCTAGCGAGTACCTAGGACACCCCCAACGAATACATAGGACCCGCCCAACAAGTAGGCAGCCCCGCTCGCCTACCGCGGCGCCGTAGGGAACCCCACCGCATGCCCCAGTGCCGCCGCCCACGTGCGTTTCTACCACCCATGACGGACGTTTCATATTCGTTTCGTGACCATGTAGGGGGCTCCACCGAAAACAGCATCCACTTCGCGCGATTCACAATTGCATATGTCTGGGTCCTTGGCCAGGGTAACTGGGTTTCGCGGCCCAGCCGAGGCCATTGCCAATTAAAATGCATGTATGAAATGTTTCAACGCGGGTGTTGGCATCGGTTTAGTGATTCCCCAGGCATCCTGCGTGTGGCACCCCACGTGCTACCACGCAGTGCGACCCATCCCGCCAGTGGTCCCCATGGAAGTTGATTTCTATGAGTTGGCCACGCACGATCGGGACATCGTAGAATTCATTCCAGCTCTTGTTCTGTGCGATCGTCTCGGAGATGTGCCCACCAAGCAGTTGTGGCCTATCCAGCGGGTTGTGTCGAGGAGGCGCCGCGGCGACGGGGTCGCCCGAGGGGGCGGCCGTGCTCGTGGCGGCCGTGGTCGAGGGCGTGGACGAGGTGCCGAGTTTGCCCCTGCGCTGCCTCCCCCACCAGTGCTCGGGGACGCTGAGTGCTTGTCGAATGAGAGCGAAGCCGACGGCATCGCCGAGGCAGAGGAGGAGGGCGAGGACGAGATAGCCATTGCCGCCGTCGAGGCTGGAGTCGACGACTTCTTCGAGGATCCACTGCCCACCTAACCCCTACTCTGCTACACACCGCGCTACTAACTACTTTACCCCTTCACGTAAAAGGTTGGCCCCTCCTTTACGTCTCGCCCGAGACAGTTTCGTCGTCGCGTGGCCCCAGCTCTTGATTAAATTTTAAAGGTGTTTTGAATCTCAAGGTGAAGGGGGATGGGGTGTCCTGGCTGGAACGTCCGGCGCACGGGGTTCCAAGTCTGGGCGGGCCTTTGGGGTATTGAATCTGTGGGGCGCAAGGGGGGCCCATGGGGTGTAGCGGGGGTCAGTGGTCCAGGAATGGGGAGGTCCTTGGGGCCTTGAGCAGGGGGGCAGTGCCGCGTGTTCAGCGCCACCTTTCAGGACGGGCCCCACGGTGACGATCTCCGAGGTGGTGCTGGTTTTGATTTACTGGCCCCAAGTGACGATGAAGCTGGTTTTGATATCTTGGCCCACAGTGACGACGATGGGGCACGCGTACCTTGGAAGCCCGACGCTTTGGACCCTTTATTTGGCGAGTCTGATGGTGGCGATCCTTGTGGTTCTGGTTCGGGTGACCCTCCTGGTGCAAAACCATCTGCTTCGGTTGGGCTCGAAGGCGGAGGACCCTCTGGTGTGCACGTTCCTCCCCCGCCAGCGCCATACGAGCCACCAGAAGACGTTGACCCAGGCGACCTGTTGGAAGATGCCGCTATATTGACGTGGCGTTTTACGGGCAGGGGCGGCCATGAGGGTCGCGTGACTTGGTATCGCAGCAAGCAGGCTTTCATGGCTTACTGCTGCAATAAAAAGCACGGCGATTGCAAAATCACGAGGTCATCTAAGGGTTACCCAACCAATCGCTTCGTTCCGCTTGCATACGGTCGCCCTCTCGGTTACCTCGTCGCGTGGATCATCTACGGGGAGGATTTGAAAGGCGAGAACCTTCCTGACTCACATAAGTTTAATTTCGTACCCGACCCAACGCAGCGGGCCAACGCTCGCAGGTTGCTCCAGGAGAGCGCTGCTGGTAGGCGCCTCATCGCCAAGGAGCGGGAGCAGGCGCCCGACGAGCCTTTCGAGCACGAGGTCCCGTGCAACACCTAGGACCTGGACCTGCGCTTCGGTCAGCCCAGGCGCACCAAGGAGTTCGAACAGTATTTCGGTCAGCCAATGCGCACCGAACGCTTCGGCGTTCAGCTTCTGCGTCGGAAATTCGCCCTCTTCATCTACATCCCATGGCTTCTCATCCTCCTCCCCTCGCTTTCGCGCGTTGGGGGGTCTGCTGATTCGTTGCCGCCCCTTTGGCGTTCCAACGAGGGTTGCGGAGCGATTCTGCAATACACCTTTCGAGGATGTGGAATGATACTGCAATGAACCCTCCGAGGTGCACCAACCGCCCCGTAGGCGGCAGAACTCCGCCCGAGCTGGGGGGCGGGGCACTAGGGTCTTCACAGAAGCGTGCCTGCGCCCTGGCACGGGGGAGCTCTGCTGTCTTTGGTGACTGGTGGGATGGAGTTTAGGCGCTGGTGCTTTTGTAGGTTATCGGTGGCTTCTTCGGCGTCCGAAATGTCATTGGGGCCTCTTCCTACATGTATGCGGTGGTGGTCGTGCGCCCCCCACAAGTGGTTGCGATTATGCTCGGCCCTCTCTGAGTGTGTACCCTGTAGAGTTAATCGAGCCCCGATGCCATGCGAATAATGTTTTATTGCATGGTCTTCCCCTGCGTGCCATTGCGCTTGCGTGGGGCACGTTTGAGGCAATGTTCCATTGGATGGCTTGGCTGCAGTTGTGCCCATCATTGCTTGTCTGAGTTGTGTATTACCTGTTGCCTTGTGGCAATGCAACTCCGCTCAGGTGCCTTTCGGCACAGCCTCTCCGCCGCTCCCGCCTGGCATCTAGGGGCCTGGGTCTCCGAGGTTCGGTTGTCACAGGGGCCTCGGGGCTCGGGGTTTCTCGGCGCTCAGGGCCTCTCAGGGCCTAGGGGTCCAGTCTAGGGGTAGAGGGTTCCAGGGTTCGGGGGCCCCAGAGGTTTTCAGGGCCTCATGGGGTCCATGGGGCCCAATGTGTTTGCGGGGTGGACGTTGCTTCGACGCGAACACGATCGCGGTCGCTAGGAGGGCACCCCGATGGTGATCGCCCTGTCAGAGCTAGGAGGGACGAGCCTCCCCTCGTTCGCCCTGCCAGACTCACCTCGACTGCCTTCCCTGGCGATGGCGACAGGCGAGTCCGATTTCGAACCTCGGCCGACGATCTCGTCGTGGCCGCTGCCGCTAGGATGCGGCGCCTTGCCTCTCCGCCTCCTGAGCCTAACCCATCGCGTAAGGCTCGCCGCGTGGCTCCCCGTGGGGGCTCCTGCGCCCCGAGCGCTCCGCCTGAGCGTGAGCTGCCCGCGCCTGGTGATCTCCCCTTTAATGCTGCTAGAGGCCACCTCCTCTCGGTCGCCCCTGGTAAAGTCGTGATTTGTATGGTGTGCGGGTGCATTTCTACGGGACGGTCTTCGCCCCTGCTGGACCCCTGCACCCCGCCCCCCATCAAAGAGGGGGATCTCCCACATGTATCGGTTTAATCATAACAAGCATCCTGCAGACCTTCAGCGCCACGAAGAAATCTCGGGGCAAAGGAGGTGAATGACCCAGAGGTCGCCTGGCTCCGACTAGACGCCTAATCAAACGCGACGGCCCAGGCCATCGCACTCCATATCACCGATGGCAAAGGATGTTTGTCTATTGGACGCATCGCCGATGCATCGCAAAGGATGTTTGTTTATATGTTTCGGAGGGTTTGTTTCCGCCAAGCGTCTCCACCTCGGGTTCGGGCCCCCATGGGGGGCCCATTTGATGCATCGCCGATGCGTCGCCATCGTCATCGTCGGCGCCGCCGCCATCGTCGTCGCCGCCGTCGCCGCCGCCGCCGTCGCCGCCGACGCTCGGCGGGCCTGGGCGGGCCTCGGCGGCCTCGACGGCCTTCGGCCTCGCCGCCGCCGCCGCCGACGCCGTCACCGCCGTGGTCGCCGCCGTCGCCGCCGACGTCGTCTTACGTCGGGGACGCCTTCAAAGCGCAAGCACGCCCGCCCGCCGCCCGCCGTCGGGCCCCGCGCGCGCCCTCGCCGCCGCCGCCGTCGCCGCCGCCGCCGTCGCCTTCAGAGCCATCAAAAACCAATTTCAAATGTTTTAAATTGGTTTGGGGGGAGACCTGCGCCTATCCACCGCCGACGACGGCGGCGTCCTTTGAAAAGAGCGCTGGGGAGCAATGGGGCCACGAAGCGCGTGAAGGGTGTGCCGACATGGGTGCGGTGCGCGCATGTGGCCGCAGCCATTTGGGCCCTTCGGTGGAGCTCCCTATGGCCTATCGGGCCACGAAACGCGTGAGGGGTGTGCCGAAATGGGTGCGGCGCGCGCATGTGGCCGCAGCCATTTGGGCTTTCGGTGGGGCCCCCTATGGGGCCACGAAACGCGTGATGGGGTGTGCCGAAATGGGTGCGGCGCGCGCATGTGACCGCAGCCATTTGGGCTTTCGGTGGGGCTCCTTATGGGGCCACGAAACGCGTGATGGGGTGTGCCGAAATGGGTGCGGCGCGCGCATGTGACCGCAGCCATTTGGGCCTTCGGTGGGGCTCCCTATGGGGCCACGAAACGCGTGAGGGGTGTGCCGAAATGGGTGCGGCGCGCGCATGTGACCGCAGCCATTTGGGCTTTCGGTGGGGCTCCCTATGGGGCCACGAAACGCGCGAGGGGTGTGCGGAAATGGGTGCTGCGCGCGCATGTGACCGCAGCCATTTTGGCCTTCGGTGGGATTCCCTATGGGGGCACGAAACGCGTGAGGGGTGTGCCGAAATGGGTGCGGTGCGCGCCTGTGGACGCAGCCATTTGGGCCTTCGGTGGGGCTCCCTATGGGGCCACGAAACGCGTGAGAGGTGTGCTGAAATGGGTGCGGCGCGCGCATGTGTCCGCAGCCATTTTGGCCTTCGGTGGAGCTCCCTATGGGGCCACGAAACGTGTGAAGGGTGTGCCGAAATGGGTGCGGCGCGCGCATGTGACCGCAGCAATTTGGGCCTTCGGTGGAGCTCCCTATGGGGCCACGAAACGCGCGAGGGGTGTGCCGAAATGGGCGCGGTGTGCCTGATGATGGTGATGACGATGAAGATGATGTTAATGATACTGTTAATGATGGTGGTGATGATAATGATGATGGTGATGATGGTGGTGATGATGATGATGATTACGGTAACGGTGACGATGACGACGAAAAGAAAGGAGGAGGGGAGGAGGGATGAGGAGGGAGGGCGAGGAGGAGGTGAACGCGGGGCGCTGTCTCGTCAAAACGAGGACCCAACACCGCAGGATGGTTGGGAATAGCTTGGCGAAAAACTCAACCATATGCAGTTGCAAATACCGCGCACGAGTGAGGCGAAGAGATGGGGCGAGCAAGCTACAATTAGCGTAAACTTGGGCGTTCCTCCCATGGGAAGCGCGTCATGGTGAGGACGGGACCGCGTGCGAACACCGCCACTGGAGCCTTGGGTGGAATTCCAAATCGGGCCTCGAAACGTGCGGTGCGCGCATGTGGACGCAGCCATTTGGGCCTTCGGTGGGGCTCCTTATGGGGCAACGAAACGCGTGAGGGGTGTGCCGAAATGGGTGCGGTGCGCGCATGTGGACGCAGCCATTTGGGCCTTCGGTGGAGCTCCCTATGGGGCCACGAAGCGCGCGAGGGGTGTGCCGAAATGGGTGCGGTGCGCGCATGTGGACGCAGCCATTTTGCGCTTCGGTGGAGCTCCCTATGGGGCCACGGAACGCGTGAGGGGTGTGCCGACATGGGTGCGGTGCGCGCATGTGGGCGCAGCCATTTGGGCCTTCGGTGGGGCTCCCTATGGAGCCACGAAACGCGTGAGGCCCTTTAAGGAGGCCGACGGACGAGCTGACTTTTCTATTGCGGACAATGCAGAACTCGCGCCGCGCGCGCGCGCGCGCGGCTAGTTCTGTATTGTCCACAACAGCAGAGCCGCCATGTAAATCCAAAGTCTGAATTTGAAGTTTCTGTGGCCTTTTAAGGAGGCCGACGGACGAGCTGGTGTTTCTATTGCTGACAATACAGAAATCGCACCCCGCGCGCGCGGCGAGCTTTGTATTATCCACGATGGCAAAGCCGCCATGTAATTCCAAACGCTGAATTTGAAATTGCCGCGGCCCTTTAAGGAGGCCGACGGACGAGCTGACTTTTCTATTGCGGACATACAGAACTCGCGCCGCGCGCGCGCGGCGAGTTCTGTATTGTCCACAATAGCAGAGCCGCCATGTAAGTCCAAAGTATGAATTTGAAATTTCTGTGGCCCTTTAAGGAGGCCGACGGACGAGCTGGTTTTTCTATTGCTGACAATACAGAACTCGCACCGCGCGCGCGCGGCGAGTTCTGGATTGTCCACAATAGCAAAGTCGCCATGTAATTCCAAAAACTGAATTTGAAGTTGCTGCGGCCTTTTAAAGTCTTAGGAGGCCGACGGACGAGCTGACTTTTTTATTGCTGACATACAGAACTCGCGCCGCGCGCGCGCGCGGCGAGTTCTGTATTGTCCACAATAGCAGAGCCGCCATGTAAGTCCAAAGTCTGAATTTGAAATTTCTGTTGCCCTTTGAGGAGGCCGACGGGCGAGCTGGTTTTTCTATTGCGGACAATACAGAACTCGCACCGCGCGCGCGCGGCGAGCTGTGTATTGCCCACAATAGCAAAGCCGTCATGTAATTCGAAAAACTGAATTTGAAATTGCTGCGGCCCTTTAAGGAGGCCGACGGACGAGCTAACTTTTCTATTGCGGACAATACAGAACTCGCGCCGCGCGCGCGCGCGGCTAGTTCTGTATTGTCCACAACAGCAGGGCCGCCATGTAAATCCAAAGTCTGAATTTGAAATTTCTGTGGCCCTTTAAGGAGGCCGACGGACGAGCTCGTCTTTCTATTGCTGACAATACAGAACTCGCACCGCTCGCGCGCGGCGAGCTTTGCATTGTCCACAATAGCAAAGCCGTCATGTAATTCCAAAAACTGAATTTGAAATTGCTGCTGCCCTTTAAGGGGGCCGACGGACGAGCTGTTTTTTCTATTGCGGACAATACAGAACTCGCGCCGCGCGCGCGCGCTCGGCGAGTTCTGTATTGTCCACAATAGCAGAGCCGCCATGTAATTCCAAAAACTGAATTTGAAATTCCTGTGGCCCTTTAAGGAGGCCGACGGACGAGCTGGTTTTTCAATTGCTGACAATGCAGAACTCGCGCCGCGCGCGCGCGCGGCGAGTTCTGTATTGCCCACAATAGCACAGTCGCCATGTAATTCCAAAAACTGAATTTGAAATTGCTGCGGCCCTTTAAGGAGGCCGACGGACGAGCTGACTTTTCTATTGCGGACAATACAGAATTCGCGCCGCGCGCGCGCGGCGAGTTCTGTATTGTCCACAATAGCAGAGCCGCCATGTAAGTCCAAAGTCTGAATTTGCAATTTCTGTGGCCCTTTAAGGAGGCCGACGGACGAGCTGGTTTTTCTATTGCTGACAATACAGAACTCGACCGCGCGCGCGCGCGGCGAGCTTTGTATTGTCCACAATAGCAAAGCCGTCATGTAATTCCAAAAACTGAATTTGAAATTGCTGCGGCCCTTTAAGGGGGCCGACGGACGAGCTGATTTTTCTATTGCGGACAATGCAGAACTCGCGCCGCGCGCGCGCGCGGCGAGTTCTGTATTGTCCACAATAACAGAGCCGCCATGTAAGTCCAAAAACTGAATTTGAAATTTCTGTGGCCCTTTAAGGAGGCCGACGGACGAGCTGACTTTTCGATTGCGGACAATACAGAACTCGCACCGCGCGCGCGCGCGGCGAGCTGTGTATTGTCCACAATAGCAAAGCCGTCATGTAATTCCAAAAACTGAATTTGAAATTGCTGCGGCCCTTAAGCTTTGTGGAGGCCGACGGACGAGCTAATTTTTCGATTGCGGACAATACAGAACTCGCGCCGCGCGCGCGCGGCGAGTTCTGTATTGTCCACAATAGCAGAGCCGCCATGTAAGTCCAAAGTCTGAATTTGAAATTTCTGTGGCCCTTAAGGAGGCCGACGGGCGAGCTGGTTGTTCTATTTTCTATTGCGGACAATACAGAATTCGCACCGCGCGCGCGCGCGGCGAGCTTTGTATTGTCCACAATAACAGAGCCGCCATGTAAGTCCAAAAACTGAATTTGAAATTTCTGTGGCCCTTTAAGGAGGCCGACGGACGAGCTGACTACTTTTCTATTGCGGACAATACAGAACTCGCGCCGCGCGCGCGCGCGGCGAGTTCTGTATTGTCCACAATAGCAGAGCCGCCGTGTAAGCCCAAAATCTGAATTTGAAATTTCTGTGTCCCTTTAAGGAGGCCGACGGAGGAGCTGGTTTTTCTATTGCGGACAATACAGAACTCGCACCGCGCGCGCGCGGCGAGCTTTGTATTGTCCACAATAGCAAAGCCGTCATGTAATTCCAAAAACTGAATTTGAAATTGCTGCGGCCCTTTAAGGAGGCCGACGGACGAGCTGACTTTTCGATTGCGGACAATACAGAGCTCGCGCCGCGCGCGCGCGCGCGCGGCGAGTTCTGTATTGCCCACAAAAGCAGAGCCGCCATGTAAGTCCAAAGTCTGAATTTGAAATTTCTGTGGCCCTTTAAGGAGGCCGACGGACGAGCTGGTTTTTCTATTGCTGGCAATACAGAACTCGCACCGCGCGCGCGCGGCGAGTTCTGGATTGTTCACAATAGCAAAGCCGTCATGTAATTCCAAAAACTGAATTTGAAATTGCTGCTGCCCTTTAAGGAGGCCGACGGACGAGCTGACTTTCCGACTGCGGACAATACAGAACTCGCGCCGCGCGCGCGGCGAGTTCTGTATTGTCCACAATAGCAGAGCCGCCATGTAAGCCCAAAGTCTGAATTTGAAATTTCTGTGGCCCTTTAAGGAGGCCGACGGAGGAGCTGGTGTTTCTATTGCGGACAATACAGAACTCGCACCGCGCGCGCGCGCGGCGAGCTTTGTATTGTCCACAATAGCAAAGCCGTCATGTAATTCCAAAAACTGAATTTGAAATTGCTGCGGCCCTTTAAGGCTTTAAGGAGGCCGACGGACGAGCTGACTTTTCTATTCTATTGCTGACAATACAGAACTCGCACCGCGCGCGCGCGGCGAGTTCTGTATTGTCCACAATAGCAGAGCCGTCATGTGATTCCAAAAACTGAATTTGATTTTTTTGTGGCCCTTTAATGGAGGCCGACGGAGGAGCTGGTTTTTCTATTGCGGACAATACAGAACTCGCACCGCGCGCGCGCCGCTTCGCGTGCGCGCGCAGCTTTGCACTGTTCACCATCTGAAAAGTCGCTGTGTTGTGTAAGATGTGAGCAATGCAGCACTGCGCGCGCAGTGCCTCGGCAGGCGCGCGCCCCCCCCCCCCCCCTCCGCCCCCCGCGCACCGCCCACCCCCCGTGGAGTGCGCTGCGCCCCCCCCCCCCCCCCCCACCCCCCCCCCCACCCCCCCCCACCCACACCCACCCCCATTTCCCCGCCCCCTCCCACCCCCCCCTCCCCGCCGCCTCTCCCCCCGTGGGGCAGCGGGGTGCATTTCATATGGAAAGCGCCAAAGAACATTTCAGCAAGACCGCGCGCCTGCGCAATGTTTTACAGGGCCGCCCGCCGCTTGAAAGGCTTCCAGGGCAGCCCGCCCTTGTGATGCCTGTCAAGGCAGTCCGCGGATAAGATGTATGACAGAAGCCCCCCCCCTCACCCCTCCGCCGCCTCCTCGCCATCGCTTCTCCCCCTCCCCCCCTTCCACTCCCTTCCCCTCGCGAGGAGCGCCTCATCGGATGGCGCGATCAAGATCTGCGTTTGGGCGCGGTCGGCCCGTCTCAGAACTGTTATTAAGCCCGCGCGTAGCCCGTGGAACCGTCGAACGAACGCGGGGCCGCCCGCCCATCGGATGTCCGCCGCGCAACCGACCCCGCCAGCGGGCGCACCCCGAGGTCGCGCGCCCAAGGAACGCGTTTTCGATGCAGCGGTGGAACGTCCGCCAGGGCCTTCCGCGCGTCGAAAGCGTGTCAGGGCAGCCCTGCCGCATGGCGCCATCCACGCGGGCGCCTGCCCAATGAGCTTGCCAAGGGGGCGCGCGCCCCAGCTCAGCCTTGCTAGGGCGCGCACCCGTAGAATGCAGCCAGTGACATCTGCCCGAGGTAGGTTTCCCAGTGCGGCCCGACCGCAGGATTTGCGTCAAATGGTTGCCCGTCCGCGACATGCCTGCTCGGGTCGCCCTCCGTTTCAGCGACCACCAGGGCGCGCGCGCACATCAGGTGCCATTCGAGGTCGTCCGCCCGCGAAATGCCTTTCAGGGCCGCCCGACCATTCGGTGTTCTGCAGACGGGCGCCCGCCTATTGATGTCGGGCGCGTCAAGGCCGACGTCACGGCGGCCAGGCCGCTGGCGATGCCAAGGTTCATCCACTGCGGTTCGCGCCCCCCGCGCGCCCATCGTTCGCGTTGTCGCCCTCTCGGGCCATCTGTAGTCTGTAGTCTGTAGTTTCCTTGGGCGTTTGCGGCCGCGCGAACCGAGTGCGGGCACGCGCGGCTGACCGCGCCGCGGTGGCGCGGGTGGGCGCCGTGCCGACTCTGTTAAAGCGCGCCTAAAATGTGCGCCCATGGTTCAGGCGGGCCGCGCACTGCCCCGCGCCAGCACCGCGGCTGTTCGGGGCGGCGCGCAGCCGCGCGAATTGCGGGCCGTCGCGTCGGGGCGCGGTTTTGTGCTGGTGTCATGGGCTTCATGTTTGCCGCCTTGTCCAAGGTCACATGCAGCGTGCGCTCTGTTGTCTGAGTCTCTGTACCGCGATGATCTGACGCGAAAGATTCACGTCGGCGCATCCCTGTGAGGATCCGACCAGGCGCACGTCGACGCGGTCTCGTGATTATCTGAGAAGACGCATTAACATTTCGACGTGCGCTCGCGTCGGCCCGAGAGAGGCGCAAGACATTTTGAGCCGACCGCGGCCTCGGGTCCAGATGGGTTGGTCAAAACGACTGACATTTTAAAATGTCCGTCAAGATGTCGGAAGACATTTTAAAATGTCTTTTTTGCCTGTTTAGACATTTTAAAATGTCTTTCAGGCGCGCGTCGTGAAATCGACCTCCGATACAAATGTCGACGGCGCGTCCCTGCCCGAGCTCGCATCCGCGCAAGATGTCTAAGTTGCCGCGCGGGCACAGCCGCTTGCGCCCTTCCGATGTGATTGCCATGTCGGTGCTGCTGGACCGAAGGGGGCCGCTGTGGCCTGTGGAAATTGAGATACTTGTGGTCCCTGTGTGGGTTTGGTTGTTCCTGTAGCACGCGAGGCGTGCCCTCGAGGGTGAGTCTTGGTATTGTACATCATGCAAAAGCGCAGAAAATGAGTGACATTTTCGCAATCTACCCCCCCCCCCACGCGCGCGCCCGCGTCGCCGACAATGCGAATGCAGAAAATGCGCCATTGGAAGGCGTTCCTTTGAAGGGCCCCGCGGCGGGCGACGCGTGCGCTCGAGGATGAGTCTTGGTATTGCACATCATGCAAAACCGCAGAAAATGAATGAAATTTTTGCAATCTACCCCCCCCCCCCCGCGCGCGCCCGCGTCGCCGACAATGCGAATACAGAAAATGCGCAATTGGAAGGCGTTCCTTTGAAGTGCACCGCGGCGGGCGACGCGTGCGCTCAGTGCCGACGCGGGCGCGAGATTTTGCAAACCACGTTGGCGCATTTCGTCGCGGCGACGCGCTCCACAAAAGGCGGGTCGCGAGCCTCGCGTCGGGGCGAGGTCGCCGTGTCGGGCGGGGCGCAGCGCGCCCAAGTACCAGGGCTACTTAGTACTCAAACCAATTCGGCGGGCGCCCGCGCGGCCCTCCCCGTGTCAGTCGCGGCCGCGCGGTTGGGGCGTTTGAAGGAAGGGGGCGGCCGCGCGGCGCAGCTGAGCGGCGGGGGTCAGGGGCGGGCGCGCGTTTTTTTTTTTTTTTTTTTTTTTTTTTTTTTTTTTTGTTTTTTTTTTTTTTTTTTTTTTTTTTTTTTTTTTTTTTTTTTTTTTTTTTGTTTTTTTTTTTGAAACAAAACATATAATTATTTTCGGGGTCGGCGGCGGGGTGGGGTGGTTGGTTGGGGGGGGGGGGGGGGGGGGGGGGGGCGGTGCGGGGAAGGGGGGGGGGGGGGGGGGGGGGGGGGGGGAGGGGCGGACGGGATTTGGGGTCGGCGGGCTCGCGCTCATGCGCCCGAGGGCGGAAGGGTGAGGGGGGCGGGGCATTGGCGCCGCGTCCGCGGGCGCGCGCCAAGCCCGAGCAGGTCGTTAATGATTTCGTAGTAGGGAGGGCCCAACCACAGGCCACAGGTACTGCACTGCTCGCGCCAAACTCAACAACGCGAGTCCTACCCACTTTGAGCTTGGACCTCATTGCCCGCATCCGAGATGGTATCTTGGCGAAAAGCTCAATCGCATGGACGTGCTAGTATGCTAGTAACAGTTGTGTGCGCCCGTTCCAGCGGGGTCCCCCCTGGGGCGCGGAACCGCGCAAGCCGCAATTGGTGTGGGAGGCGCATGCGGACGGCGGCTACGCGGGGCATTCGGGGCATTCCAGGATTCCCGCATAGGGGCCCATAGACACCCGAAGGGGATCTACGGATTCCCGCGCAGAAGCCCATAGATTCCCGCATAGGAGCCCTCAGATCCCCGAAGGGATCCATAGATTCCCGCACAGGGACCCACCATAGATTCCCGCAAATGGTCCCATAGATTCCTGAATGGAACCTCATAGAGTCCCGCATGGGAACTCGTAGATTCCCGAATGGGACCTCATAGAGTCCCGCATGGGAGCACATAGGTTCCCAGAAGGAACCCATCGATTCCCGCATAAGAACCCATAGATGCCCGCATCAGAGCCCATAGATTCCAGAAGGGAACTCATCGATTCCCGCGCAGGAACCCATGGATTCCAGCATAGGAGCCCATAGATTCCCTCATAGGAGCCCATAGACTCCCGAAGGGAACTCATAGATTCCCGCACAGGAACTCATAGATTCCCGCATAGGAGCCCATAGACCCCCGACAGGAACCCATCGATTCCCGCACAGGAACCCATAGATATCTGCATAGGGGCCCATACTTAAAGGGGAACAGAAAGCGACAATTCTGTACTGTCCGCAATAGAAAAGTCAGCTCGTCCGTCGGCCTCTTTCAAGAGCCACAGAAATTTTAAATGCAGTTTCTGGAATTACATGACGGCTCTGCTATTGTGGACAATGCAGAACTCGCCGCGCGCGCGGCGCGAGTTCTGCATTGTCCGCATTAGAAAAGTCAGCTCGTCCGCTGGCCTTCTTAAAGGGCCACAGAAATTTCCAATTCAGTTTTTGGAATTACATGTTGCCTTGTCGCTTGTGGACAATACTGAACTCGCCGCGCGCGCGCGGGGTGCGCGTTCTGTATTGTCCGCAATAAAAAAGTCAGCTCGTTCGTTTGCCTCCTTAAAGGGCCACAGAAATTTCCAATCCAGTTTTTGGAATTTCATGATCGTTTTGCGATTGTGGACCATACAGAACTTGCCGCGCGCGCGCGCGGTGCGAGTTCTGTATAGTGTATAGTCCGCAATAGACCAAGTCAGCTCTTCCGTCGGCCTCTTTAAAGGGACACATAAGTTTTCAATTAAGTTTTTGGAATTACGAACGGTTTTGCTTTTGTGGATAATACAGAACTCGCCGCGCGCGCGCGCGATGCGAGTTCTGCATTGTCCGCAATAGGGAGAGTCAGCTCGTCCGTCGGCCTCCTTGAAGGGCCGCGGGAATTGTCAATTCAGTTTTTGGAATTACATGGCTGCTTTGCTAGTGTGGACAACACAGAACTCGCCGCGCGCGCGCGGTGCGAGTTCTGTAGTGTCCGCAACAGAAAAGTCAGCTCTTCCGTCGGCCTCCTTAAAGGGCCACAGAAATTTCCAATTCAGTTTTTGGAATTACATGACGGCTTTGCTATTGTGGGCAATACAGAACTCGCCGCGCGCGCGCGCGGTGCGAGTTCTGTATCGTCCGCAACAAAAAAGTAAGCACGTCCGTCGGCCTCTTCAAAAGTGCAACAGAAATTGTCAATTAAGTGATTGGAATTGCATGGCGGCTTTGCTACTGTGGACAATAAAGACCTCGCCGCGCGCGCGCGCGGCGCGAGTTCTGTATTGCCCGCATTGGAAAAGTCAGCTCGTCCGTTGGCATTGTTTAAAAGGCCACAGAAATTTCCAATTCAGTTTTTGGAATTACATGATCGTTTTGTATTGTGGACAATGCAGAACTCGCCGCGCGCTCGCGCAGTGCGATCTCCGTTTTGTCCGCCACAGAAAAGTCAGCTCGTCCGTCGGCCTCCTTAAAGGGCCACAGAAATTTTCAACTCAGTTTTTGGAATTACATGGCGGCTTTGCTATTGCGGACAATACGGAACTCGCCGCGCGCGCGGGCGCGCGCGCGCGCGCACGGCGTGAACATGCCCGAAGGGGCGATGGTTTCGGCATTGGCCATTCTCTTCCCAAGTTCGACGAGACCACTCCCGCGCGCCGCATTCAGGAGCTATCAGCTATCGGCCCCATTCCTGGGTGCTGGGCCCCATGCCGGAGCTCTCGGCCCCATCCCGTCTTGGGCTCAGGGTCGACCTGGGGATTTGCGTAGGGCGTAGGGGGCCGTCTTGGGTCCTGGGGGCACCCGGAGGTTCAGCGGGGTTAGGCCGCCTCCCCCTCTCGGGCCCTTCCTTTGTGGAACATCCCATCGGCTCACCCGTGCGAGGCAGGATAGGATAGAAGATTTCTGCGTGGATGTCGAGAGTTACAGGCATCCAGCCCAATGGAGACATCGACATCTCAGCCCTCGGAGCCGTTTTAATTTCGAGTGTATCAGGCCGTTGAAATACAACCTTCTTTCCATTTCCACTGGCTCTCGAGATTATTACTGCTGGGGTTATTCTGGTACGACATGTCACAGCAGGAGCCAGCCAAGAAGGTGTCCAGGAAGTCCAAAGGCAAAGCTGCTGCCGCGGTAGACTCCACAGACAACTTCGAGATCGTCTGGGAGCCCCCTCGGCCGCCTAGGTCGAGAGGTCCGATCCGTCTCTGCTTCACGTGCAACAAGTCCAGCAAGGATTGGGATCAAGAGTTTGGCCTTTGCTCGCCAGGCCAGGAGACGGGCGATAAGCCTACGCCCGACCTGTGGGTGCGCAGGAAGTGCAACGACTGGTTGGTGGAGCACTTGCCAGACACCGAATACAGGGACCTCTACAACGATAAGCAGAAAGATGAGCAGCTTGCCCTGCAGGTGCGGAATGTCCTCAGGGAGGGTGACGGCTCCGCACCCGCCGTGCACGTGGACCAGACCATGGCGTTTTCATCATCCGAAAAGGTTGGCTACTACATCCAGGACGAGTATGAGCTCCTCACATACGAAGAGGTTCTGACTGAAACGAAGCAGACCCCGAAGACCCTCAACGTGCGGAGCGTCTTGCGTATGAACGCGAAGGGCGAAAAGGAGGTTCGCTACGCCGTGCCTTCCGCCAACCGCCCTCGGCCCATCATGACCGTGGTGAGCAAGGTGACGGCCAAGGTGGCAAAGGCGAAGCGGGTGAAGAAGCGCGACGTGAAGTTCGGCATGCATGCAAGCTTTGCTTTCAAATCTTTCGTCAAGAAGGCGCTAGACGAGTCTGGCATTCTGAAGCTCAGCTCTCGCTTGTCCACGCTGGAGGAACTCACGAAGAAGGGTGCCAAGCTGTCTACCCCCACCCCTTCCAAGGAGAACCTGCACACCCCGTTGAAGGATGGCCAGTCCACGCCTGCACTCGAAGATGGTTCCCCAGCCCCGCAGACTCAACAACTGATGCTGGCAGATGGCACTTCTGCCCAGGGCCCATCTTCTGGGAATCCATCTGGGTCTGCGGCCTCATCGAGCGGCCAGGGCCAGATCAGCTTCGCGTTCGCCCGCAAGAAGATCCCGTATCCTACGAAGGTGATGGGTGAGGACGTCACTGATCCCGCGGGCAGTTCCGCTCATTGGATGTCGAGGGCACCTCCTCTGCACGCTCTTCTGGGAGATAGTCTGAAGCGGGAGATGAACCAACTGACAATCATATTCAGGAAGTCCACCGACGGCGACGAGAAGCAGAAGATCAACAGCCACTTCGTCCTCATTGAGGAGTGTTTGAAGCTCTCCAGGGATGGCCTTCAGAAGTTAAGCTCAATGTCCAACGGCGCCGAGGAGAAGCAGAAAGCTGCGAAGAAGCTGGACATCTCAGGCATCCTGATTCCGCCAGTTGTCCAGCTCGACATCATCAACTTCGACTTCAAGCCGCTGCTGACCAGTTTCAAGAGGAACGGTGACACCCGCGAGGAGACTATGAAAAGTATGGTTGGGCTTATGCAGCCGTGGAGGCGGGTGTTGGGAAGAAAGGGAGTTCAAATACCTAGAGTGGTTAGTGGATGGTGGTTACGGTGCCCCCCCCCTCCCTGTGCGCCAGCTGATAGCGGCACGGCGAAACGTTGTAACTTGAAGATAGGGGTTCGTACACCAGCAACGCACTTCATTATGCACCACTGGATTGCCAGCAGCGCGCACGCACCATGTAAGCAGTAAGTTTACACGTTGCCTGTACTTAAACATGCGCCGCTGGGCGCGCAGCAGCGTGAGCGCACCATCGGCGGCACAGCATGCCGTTCAGCATTGCCGCTTCATTCCCGTTTTGGGTCATGGGGTCTGGGCCTCTCGTGGTACAGATGTCTCTTCTAGGGGTCGGTGACTCCAGGGTCTCCAGGAGTAGGTGTCTCGTGTATGGGTTCGGGGCTCCAGGGTCTCTGGTCTAGGGGTCGGGGGCTTCCCGCTCTGGGTGCGTGCTCTGCAATGCTATGCTGTTGAAGGCTTCCCATCGCGTGTGCAAGGCTGTTCATTGTCTTTCAGGCGCACGCCGTAGTGGTATGTAAGTGGGCTCGGAGTGGTGCTGTTTACGCTTGTGGGTCTGTCCAAGCGTATGCCGTTTAGGGTCTCTCCACACATGCATGCGATTGCGGCCGTGTGTACCAGAGTGTTTGGGATTGTTCATTGAGCCCTTCCAGGTGCATGCTGTTCAGAGCCTCCCAGATGCCATGCAGTGCAATTCTATGCTGCTGCAAGGCGGGCACTGCACATCCTAACGGCATTGCATATTCGTGATGTTTTTTGGAAGTCGTGTTGCCCCAGATTCCAAGATGCGTCATACTGTCCCAGATTGCTTGTCTGGTATCCTTTCGTACCATACGATTTTCGACAGCGCGCATCAGCTCAGCTGCCTTGGGGTAAAGCCACTCCGCCGCTCCCGTTTGTGAGTTGGGGGTCGTGGTGTTGGGGAGGGTGACAGGTCGTCGTCGCCGTCGTCGCTCGGATATACAGCTTTCTGGACGTTTCTGGCCGACGCGTTCGAGCCTCGATCACCGCGGACTGTTATAAATATCCGTTCCTGACTATATATATGCTATGCTATGACATGCTATGCTATGCTATACTCTGCTATGGTATGCTATGCTAGAAGCACTTTTCGGGCCCTCTTGGTGATCAGCCCTTGCGGCTGAGGTCGGCCGCAAGACTGTTTGGATTGCCGTCGCCGTAGCCCGTAGCTGCTTTTGGCCTAAGCATCAAGCGCGTGCTCGCCGAAGAACGGCCTCGTCTCCCCTCCGCGCTCTGTGGCCGCGCGGCGGCCGAGTGACGACCATGGCGCCGAAGAAGGCGTCGAGCCTGCAGAAGAAGTACGCCGACCTCCAGAAGGTCAACAGCAACCTGCGCAAACGCCTGTCGGAGGCGCGGGCGACAGTCCGCGCGCGAGACGCTGTCCTCAACAGCAAGGCGGACCAGCTCGAGGCGTTCGCGCGGAAGCTTCGTGGCAGCACGACGAGTGGTGCCAGAGCGGCCGATGAGAAGCGCGCCGAGATACAGGCCCGCTATTTGGAGTGGAGGCGCAAGTACGAGGAAGACATGCGCGGGGACACGGCCGACAGCGGCGAGTTCGTGCACGACTACGGCCAGACGGGTGTGGAGTCAGTGTGCGAGCCAGCGGCGAAGGGGGCATTGCGCAAGAAGGGCAAGCAGGGCCCTCCGATGTCAGCGCCTCCCGTGCCTTCCAGGCAGCGCGGCTGATCGCCGGCTTGAGCCCGCGGATCCTATATGCCGCGCGCTTGAGCACGAGGCCTCCGCGATTGAGCCGAAGGGAAGGCGGTGATCGTGATTTCGTGTCTACGCAGCGTGCTTAAAACCCGATGCCTCTGCGATTGAGCCTAAGTAGCTAGGTAACTAGGCGGTGATCGTGATGTCGTGTCTTGAGCCCGAGCATCGAGCCCGATATCTTTGCGATTGAACCTATGAGTAACAATAGGCGGTGCTCGTGATTTCGTGTCTTGAGCCCGAGCATCGCGATTGAGCCTTAGTAACTAGGCCGCGTGCTTGAGCCCGTCATTTCGCGTGCAAGTAATTGCGATCATAGGCATCGTTGCCAAGGCTTCTTGCCAGAGGCTCCTTGCCAGCGCAAACCAATCGACCGAGGACGAGGGGGTGGGGGGCGATGTTCGAGGAATACGACGACGAATACGACGACGACGAGGACGACGATGATGCCCTGAAGAGGGCCTGAGCAGGGTCTCATTCAGGGCCAGACCCTGGAGGATTCCTTATCCGATGAGGGCGGCAGCGATACCCATGGCCGATCCACAATTGGAGCTCCAGTGGGTTCCAGACCTTGGGTTCCTCATCCAAGGTTTCCTTATCCAAGGCCTCCGCCGTAACCGAGCCAATCAGCGACGAAGATGATGTTGGTGATGGTGATGGAGACGTGGCTGAGGATAAAGATGATGATGGAAACAAGGGGGGGGGGGGGGTGGGAAGTGGAGGAGTACGGAGGAGCGACGACTATAGTCGGAGCACCGATTTTGAATTTAGCCGATTGGCTTGGTTATTGGGCGGGCCCTTTTCGAGGTCCATTGGACGCATCGTCGGTGCATCGCAAAGGATGTTTGTTTATGTGTTTCGGAGGGCTTGTTTCCGCCAAGCGTCTCCACCTCGGGCTCGGGCCCCCATGGGGGCCCATTTGATGCATCGCCGATGCGTCGCCATCGTCATCGTCGTCGCCGCCGCCATCGTCGTCGCCGCCGTCGCCGCCGCCGCCGTCGCCGCCGACGCTCGGCGGGCCTGGGCGGACCTCGGCGGCCTCGACGGCCTTCGGCCTCGCCGCCGCCGCCGCCGACGCCGTCGCCGCCGTCGTCGCCGCCGTCGCCGCCGACGTCATCTTACGTCGGGGACGCTTTCAACGCGCAGGCACGCCCGCCCGCCGCCCGCCGTCGGGGCCCGCGCGCGCCCTCGCCGCCGCCGCCGTCGCCGCCGCCGCCGTCGCCTTTAGAGCCCTCAAAAACCAATTTGGTTTGGGAGGAGACCTGCGCCTATCCACCGCCGACGACGGCGGCGTCCTCTGAAAAGAGCGCTGGGGAGCAATGGGGCCACGAAACGCGTGAGGGGTGTGCCGAAATGGGTGCGGTGCGCGCATGTGGCCGCAGCCATTTGGGCCCTTCGGTGGAGCTCCCTATGGCCTATGGGGCCACGAAGCGCGTGAGGGGTGTGCCGAAATGGGTGCGGTGCGCGCATGTGGACGCAACCATTTGGGCCTTCGGTGGGGTTCCCTATGGGGCCACGAAACGCGTGAGAGGTGTGCCGAAATGAGTGCGGTGCGCGCATGTGGACGCAGACGTTTGGGCCTTCGGTGGGGCTCCCCGTGGGGCCACGAAACGCGTGAGGGGTGTGCCGAAGTGGGTGCGGTGCGCGCATGTGGACGCAGCCATTTGGGCCTTCGGTGGGGCTGCCTATGGGGCCACGAAACGCGTGAGGGGTGTGCCGAAATGGGTGCGGTGCGCGCATGTGGACGCAGCCATTTGGGCTTTCGGTGGGGCTCCCTATGGGGCCACGAATCGCGTGGGGGGGTGCCGAAATGGGTGCGGCGCGCGCATGTGGACGCAGCCATTTGGGCCTTCGGTGAGGCTCCCTATGGGGCCACGAAACGCATGAGGGATGTGCCGAAATGGGTGCGGTGCGCGCGTGTGGACGCAGCCATGTGGGCCTTCGGTGAGGCTTCCTATGGGGCCACGAAGCGCGTGGGGGGTGTGCCGAAATGGGTGCGGTGCGCGCATGTGGACGCAGCCATTTGGGCCTTCGGTGGGGCTCCCTATGGGGCCACGACGCACTGTCATGGGTGTGGGGGACGCATGCGGGCGGCAGCATTGGGGCCTTCGGTGGAGCTCCCTATGGGGCCACGAAGCGTGTGAGGGGTGTACCGAAATGGGTGAGGATGACGATGGCGATGCTGATGGCGATGATGATAATGACGATGATGGCGATGATGGTGATACGAGGAGGAGGGAGGGGCAGCGGGAGGAAGGAAGGAAGGAAGAGACGCGGGGCACCGTCTCTCCAAAACGGGGGCCCAACACCACAGGATGGTTGGGAAATATATGGGTCCTCCCCAACAAGTAGATATAGGACCTTCCCAACACGTAGATATGACCACGTCAACGAATATATAGGACCCTCCCAACGAGCGGACAGGACCCTCCGAACAGGTATTTGGGACCTTTAGGATCCCACCCGAAGTAGATCGGACACTACCAAAATCGGATAGGTAATTCTTACGAGTATATGTGGCCTTCCCGAAAACACAACACGTAAACAAACCCGAAAAGGCCCCCAAGAGGGCCCAAGAGGGCCCCGCGACGGCATGGCCCCAAGACGGCTTCAAGAGGTTCCAAGAGGGCCCCAGGAGGACCCCATGAGGGCCTCCTGGATTGCTCCAGAAGGGGCCCAAGAGGGCCCCAAGGCGGCCCCAAGAGTGGGTGGTGGTGATGGTTGTGGTGTGGGGGTGGGTGGGTGGGGTGGGGTGGGGTGGTGGGTTGAGGGGGGGAGGGGGGAGCGGGGGGGCGGAGGTGGGTGGGTCTGGGAGTGGGGGGAGTGGGGAGCGGTGGGTGGTGGTGGTGGTGGTTGATGCACGTGGGCG
Source organism: Prorocentrum cordatum (assembly GCA_963575745.1). Taxonomy (NCBI): domain Eukaryota; class Dinophyceae; order Prorocentrales; family Prorocentraceae; genus Prorocentrum; species Prorocentrum cordatum. The sequence continues at coordinate 86,047 of CAUYUJ010016823.1, read as the reverse complement.
CGCCCAATGTGGCCTGGGCCTGTGTCTCGAGTTGGAGCTCACTATGGGGCCACATAGCCTCCCTCCCCCTCCTCATTCTCCCGCCTCCTCCGTCGTCTTGGAGAGAGCGTTTATTCCTCGGGGGCGCCTCTCAGACTCTAGACTCGACTCGAGGACCCCCATCCCCGTCCAGGGGCGCCGCCCATCGCCCATACCGCCGTTGCCATTTTGGCTCGGGTCACGCTTCGATTTCGCGGGCGCGCGCCGACCGCCTGTCGCGGGCACCGCTCGCCGAGCTTGACCGCGCGGCAGCCGCCCGCGCCGATGGACAAGCGCAGCAACAACGAGCAGTTCTTCAACATCAACGGGCTCGCCGACGAAGACGACATCGAGAACCCCACGGCGGACTTCAGCCCCATCAGCTCTGCCGAGCCCGAGGGGGCCCAGCAGCCCGACGAAGACGACATCGAGAACCCCGCGGCGGATTTCAACCCTGCGCCGCCGCTGCCCGAGGGGCCCCAGCAGCAGCCGCAGCCAGGGCCTGCGCCGCAGGTTCAGCCGCTTCCGCGGCTTCTGATCGAGGGCCCCCCGCAGCCCTCGAAGGACGTGGGGAAGAAGGCGATGAAGGACCTCGCCTCGGAGATCGGTGCCAACACAGGCGTGGCGTGTCGCGTGGTCGAGAAGGTCATTTCAGATCTCCCGCGCGCGGCGGCTGCGTTGCTGAAGAAGAATTGCAAGGTCATCATCCCGAACTTTTGCGCTGTGCTCCAGAAGGAGGGGTTCTGCGACACGAAGGAGGAGGCGAACGCCGTCAGGTCTTTCGCTCGCAAGGCGAAGTGTCACTCCGACTGGGTGCGGATCCTGAGGCCCAGCATCACCATCAAGAAGAAGTGGATCACCAAGGCGTCCACGTGCGTCGACCTGAGCCCGCGGGTCATCGTGATGCCCGACGCCGTGCAAGTGACCGCTGCTGACCTCCCGTTCATCGGCCTCCTGGAGCCCGCCGTGCTCCCAGTGCTCGGCGGCCTCAGTCCTACCCAGTCGGCGGCCTCCTCGTCATCGGGCAGCGGCTCGCCGTGAGCGCAAGCCGCTAGCCGCTAGCCACCAGCGCTGTGTGGCCCGATAGGGCCCGATAGGGTGATGATGAGGACGGTGAGGATGATGGTAATGAGAAGGATGACGATGAGGAGGAACGGGAGGAGTTTCAGCGTAGTGATAGTGGCATCCCGATTCACCACGCTGGCAGCTGGCATCGTGTGATTTTCGTGAGCGTGGCTGCTGCTGCTGCACATCCTCAGCAGCTGCATCTAATTTTGTGGTGCATTCCGCAATGGGGTCATCGTCGCAAGACTCCGTATGGGGTACGGGGAACCAGCGAGGTCGTTTCAACGGTCGCGAGTCGGCTGTGTTTGGAGCAATCGCACGCTCTCAAAAAGTTTGTATGAGTCTGTATGGTCCTCCCCCTCCCGCCTCCTCCATATCCTCGCACCCTTCTTCCAGCCAGTGGTAATTCCAATCGTGTCCTCTCCACTTTTCAAGTTCGCCCCCCCTTGGCCCAAAGATATATATGATCTTCCCAAGAGCGGGTATTGCTTTCCAAACGAGCATTGCATATCCCCCTGAGAGTAGATAGCACACTCCTAACAGTAGATGAGGCCTTCCCAACAAGTCGATGGTCCTTCCAGAAGTATATCGCATCCCCTCAACAAGTAGGTGGGACTCTCCTAAAAGGACAGCAGACCGTCCCACCAAGCAGGCAGGACTCACCACTGAGTAGGTAGGTGTGCCCCAAAAGTAGAAAAGACCATGTCAATAAGGAGGCACGGCCCTCCACACAATCAGAATGGCCCCTCCCAAGAGGGAGATCTGACACCGACAACACGTAGATAGGAGTCTCGCGAGAAGTAGTTCGGACCCTCCCCCTCTCCTCCCCCGTGTAAGTGCACGAGCGCACGCGTTTGGGTATTATTTTTTACTGCCTCCTCTGGCACCTCCGCCCTGTACACAGTGTACACATTGTACACAGGGATCAGAGCCTGTAGCATCGGTGATATGCTACGGGCCGAAGTATCGGTGTAGGTATTGGTACGACCAAAGTACAACTACCAGCTACACCAAATCATGCCCGATCCGTGGGGCGAGCGTTTGCACCATGTTGGATTGCGTGTGCTGTTTCTCCTTACCCAAAAGATATCATGGTACCGTCGCCCGTAAACCCCCATAATTGCGAAGAGGAATCGCTTTTCACCCGCGTGAACCTTGCAGATGTTCAGGAGGACTGTACGCGGCGCCAAGGCGAGAGCTATATTTTGAAAACGGGTCGCGCTTTATCCAATTCTATCCTCCCACTAAGTAGGTAGGGCCCTCTGAAATAGGACCTTCCCAGCCAGTACATCGGCAAGGGGAAACAGATTTGACCTTCCAGCAGTAGCTAGGACCCTCTCAAAAGTAAACAGGGCCCTCCCGACAAGTAGATATGATATAGGACCTTCCCAACAAGTAGATATGATATAGGACACTCCCAACAGTGCGGTACTCAAAGATCGTGAGTTCTTACTCACAACAGCATAATTGTTGGGCCCTTCGCCAGGACGGTACTGTACCGCTCGCGCGGCCCTGCCGAGGCCACCGCCGATTGAAGACACAAACACACACACACACACGCACACCGTCTCTTTTTGTGTATCTGGGCTCCTGCAAGCTCGCCCCGACAGCGAGCCGAGTAGGCTGGCTCATCAGTCCTCTCGCTACAGCTGTTTCGGCTTAGTCCATTAAGCGGCGCAGACATTCTGCTCTTGGGTGCAAGGTGCACCTCGGCGCCTGCGCCGACTCCGATGGGGGGCCACTCGGCGGCGACGCTGACCATGCAAAAGATCGTCGAGATCGTCGAGGAGTTCAGGGCCTTCGAGCAGGGCACCCTCGGCAAGTCGCCTATCACCGCGACGCGGCACGGCTACATCGTGAAGAGGGCCCTCGACAAGATGCTTCCAGCCGACCTGGCGGCGAGCTACATGTCCTACTTGGCTCAGTACGGCCCGTTCAAAGACAAGGGGAACACCTCTGGGGCACTGCAGGCGTTCTCGCTCTTCTGGCCGATGAGTGGCTTGAGCAGTTCGCCCGCGCCTCGATGGCCTCGTGGGGAGGTCGGGCCTCCCGCTGATCCTGTGGTGCGCCCACCGCATGAGGCGCAGCCGCAGCCCGCGAGCAGCCCCTTCGACGACAGCTCGGACTCCTCGGACAGCTCGTCGTCGTCGACGTCGGATGCGGATCCCGACAGCGACGCGGCGCCAGCTTCGCCAGCAACGACGCCAGCGCCTACCTCAGCGCCTGCGCCGACACCAGCGCCTACCACGGCCGCGCCGACGTCAGCGCCTACGACGCCAACGCCAGCGCCTACTACCTCAGGGCCGACGGGGGCACGCTCGCCGCTGCGCACGCACGGAACGCCGGCCACTGGCGGCCAGGGTCAGCCCAGCAACGCGAGCGCCAGCTCTGACTACAGCGTCGACGCCAGCTCTGTTCAGAACATCCCCGCGGGCCTGTCGTGGGGCGTTCCCAAGGGCCTCTCGGAGAGGTCGGGCCTCCCACTGTTCCTTGGCAGGTTCGCCACGCGCTTCGAGCCGCCGAAGGGGCCGAGTGTGGCGAGCTCATCCTCTTCGTCTGCGTCCCAGAGCTTGCAGCCGCAGCCGCCGAAGGGCGCGCTGAGGAAGCGCCGATCGCGAGGCCAAGGCGAAGCAGGCGAACACCAGCAGTACAAGACGAAGAAGGCCAAGACGGTCAGCTTCGCTTTCGAGGAGCGCCTGGCCACGCAGCGCTTCAAGGAGCCCGAGCTGTACTGCTCGCGCCTCAAGATCGGGCCGTGGTTCGCCACGCGCGAGCGCTGCTACCGCGTGAAGCCGTACGGCAAGGGGATCCACTTCGGCAAGGTCTATTGCTCGCTGTTCGCCCAGCCGCAGTGGCTCTGCCAGGAGTGCAAGGACAAGTTCCCTGACCAGCGCTGGATTTCCACCAGGGAGGTTCCTGGCCTTCTAGGCCTCTAGGCCCTAGGCCAGCGCTGGCAGGCCACCAGGGCTCCAGCTCCTCATCCTCTCGTTCCTCTCATCACTCACTTTACCTTACCCCTCCCCCTCGCCTCCCTCCCCCTCGCCTCGAGTGTCTTGCGCCGCTGCATTTTTTCCGCTTTGAGGGTTCGTAGGGCGGGAGACGCCGTGCGACTGCTGGTGCGCTGGCTCATTCTAGGCGTCGGGGCGCCTGCAAATTGACTTCTGCCTTCTACCTCCTACCTGTCATTCATCGCTCCTACGTGTCACGCATGCTGTTTACGGTATCTCCGCTCACCTGCCGTTTGGGGGTCTCTTGTGAGATGTGTGCTTGCCGAGTCGGGCTTGAGGCTAAGTTGGCGTTCCCCGATCAGCGAATGCTGTAGATCAACGCGCGTGCTGTTTAGGGCCTCTCCAAATTCTTGGCGCTTCGCGCATCCCCGCCAGCACATGCAGGAACGGCGCCCAGGCGAGTTGAGGTGATCAGGGAAGTGCGGGGCAAAGCAGGGGATCGCCGAACCGTGCGTCTTGGCCTAATTAGCGTCGCAAGCAAGTCCCCGACAGCGTAGCGGGCACGGCCCTGGGCTGTGGGCAAGATGGAGGGGCCGCCCTGAGCACTAGTCTAGCCACCAGGGTCTCGTGATATTTTTGCGTTTCCCAGGCTGGGCCAAGCTCATGTTGCCTTCTCGTGCCAGGCGCCGAGGCTCTGCAACTCTAGCGCGACGCCAATGGACCAGGCCTCTTTCTTTCTGACCAAGTTCGTGGTGGACGGGCTCGCCGAATTCATTGCCCTGGGGGAGCAGGGTGTCGACATTGTGAATGCCTTCGTTGGTCTGGCATCGCAGTTGCTACAGATGCCTGACGATGACGAGGTGTATATCGAGAAGGCGCCTGCAGTGGCATTGAACTACTTGCAGCGCCTTTTGAAAGTTGTCAACTTCCTGGACGGCGTGCAGCCATCCAGTTCGACGCCACCCAGCGTGTTCGTCGACATCCAGTCCGTGGTGAACGGCCCGTTGAAGGGCAATGCCGATGGCGACCCTTTCGCGTTCGTCGGCAAGGCTCTCGATCAGGAACCGTTCTGGAAGAAAAAACTCGGGATCCTCGAGCGCACGGCGACGATGTGCTCTCACCATTTTCCTGAGATGAACCGCGTCATCTCTCTCATCAAGAAGCTTTCCACTGACCCTTCTGCGGATTACCTGGAGAAGTTTCACGACTACTTGCGGCAGGTGCAGTTCGTCTTGGAGGCCGTTGGCGCCGAATTTGGCAAGGACCTGGAGGCCGCGACCCTGAACTCGTTGACCACTTCAGTCCATGAGTTCCTAAAGCAAGCCAGCGACGGGACCATCCTCCCAGCTATTGGCGCTAAGCTGGCGGCCTCATACATCGAAGTCCTACACACGGCAGAGACGGTCATGCCTTTTTCCTGTGAAGTTGGTCGGTGCACGGAGGAGGTCAAGAAGAAGAAAACGGAGCTGGAGACTTCGAAGAACAAGAGTTCTTTCCTGGAGGTGCTTGATTCCGTCGCCAGCGGAACATGCTCAGCCGAGGACTTCAAGAAGATCGGTGAGACCACGGATTTGTCACTAGTGCAGGGCGACTCGGTGGTTCAGGCGAAGCTTTCGGACGCGCTGGAGTCGACCTTGAAAAAACTAGTAGATGCGGATGCGATTCCAGCCTCTGACCTCGAGCTTCTAGAGAGCATGCAGGACACGGTGAACTCCGCCATCCGCTCCAGGGCGAACGTCGCGGTGAAGCACCTCCTCGCTGTCATGAATCTCAACGACGCTTTGGCTATGGTCTTCGCATTGGGCGATGGCGATATCGCCAAGGTGGTTGGGCACGCGAAGATTGACGACGAGCTCCATAAGGCCTCCAGGGCGGTCAACCAGGTGAAGGCTTGCCCATCGGCGACTGCAGGTGATGCTACCTTGATCGCGCTCACCGCCAAGTGCGCGGGCATCGCCGAGAAGCAGATCAGCGACTACCAGCAGGTATGCGAGAAGTTCGTGGACTCCTTGCGGGAGGCGGCGCGCCAGGCTTTGGCCAAGTTCGGGTCGGGCCTGCTGGACAAGCTGAAGGCTGATCAGTGGATGAGCGAGATCAACGCGTCCGTGGATTGGGACGAGGCGAAGAAGATCACCGCCACCGTTCTCGCCGACCTCAGCGACGAGCAGATCTTGGCGCACTGCAGTGCGTGCAAGAAGGCGGGTGTCCCAACAAGCCGTTAGGTGGATTCGTGGCGGAGGAGCGGATGATCATGAGGAGTGGTTGGGGGGAAGGTGGACGAGAAGGAGAAGGAGGATTGTGATAATGACAGGCAGTAGTTTGGAGAATGGGGGTGAGGCTTGGGAGAATGCTCCCACCTTGGACGCCAGGGGATGAGGAAGGGTACGACGAGGTGCATCTGGCTCCCCATCGTCCACTTCCTCAGCTGCCTCGCCCACCCCTGCGCCCGCTCGCCGCTTCGCGCCGCCACCGCCACCTCCGCTCTCAACCCGCTCCCTCGCCAGGCGTTCGAGGCCTACTCCGAGAAGTCCAAGGAGCTCAAGTTGGCGGTCGACGCTGAGCTGAAAGGCACCGTGGACGACGCGCTCCACTGGGTCCAGAACGTAACGTTCGCATACATGGTCGTGAAGGGGAAGCTCGACAATGAGGGCAGCACCAACCCAGCAGTGGACACGCGCGAGGCCATGGTGCAGCTCCAAGCCCGCATGTCTGAGGCTGGGTTTGTGCCTGGCCGCCGTCTCCCGTCGGTGGTGCTGAGCTTCTACAGGGCTGGCTTGCGCATGGCGTGACGCTCGGGCGACTGCCCGCGGTAGAATCACTGTGGTGGGAAGGAAGGCGACGACGAGCTCGATTGTCATAGGGCGGAAGATGATGATAATGAGCAGGTGCATGGTGGTGATGATGATGATGACCCCGATGATGGCCATGAGGACGTTAGACGATGCGGGCTGCGATGATGATCTCGACTACGACGACGACGGCGATGGGCGATGCGCCTGCTCATCACGGGGACGGCGGCCGTAATGCTGGAGGCTCCTTTTGCGATGCCTCTCAGGAAGTGCTTCTCAGGAGGTGCTGCCCAGGGCAGGCTTCCCCAGAGGTGCTTCCCAGGAGGCGCTTCCCAGGAGGTGATTCCCTTGAGGGTCTTCTCAGGAGGCGTTTCCCAGGAGGCGCTTCCCAGGAGGTGATTCCCAGGAGGGGCTTCTCAGGAGGTGATTCCCAGGAGGGGCTTCGCAGGAGGCGCTCCCCAGGAGGTGCTTCCCAGGAGGCGCTTCCCAGGAGGTGCTTCCCAGGACAGGCTTCCCAAGAGGTGCTTCCCATGAGGCGCTTCCCAGGAGGTGATTCCCAGGATGGGCTTTTCAAGAGGTGTTTCACATGAGGCGCTTCCCAGGGGGTGCTTCCCAGGACAGGCGCCGCGCCCCCGACCGCCTCATCCGGCCCTCCTGCCTCGTTCTCTCCTTCCCGCTCTCCTTTCTGCCTGGCTCCTTTCCGCAGCCTTGGCAACTCTTCCTCACCCCCCCTCCTCGGTGGCGCCTGGCCGCGTTGCGCTAGCCACGGGGTGGCTCGAAGTTTTATGAGTACCTTGCCATGCCGAGGGTTCTCGGCTCTCGGCCACTTGGCCCTTTCAGTCGGAAAAATGGCCCTTGCAGCATCCGCCCCCGTGCCCTTTTCTCTTTCTCTCACTCTCCCCCATCATTGCTGAGTCATGTTATTGCCCCTGCTCCTGCTCCCCCGCCGTTGCAGCTGGCGCGCCGCATCGGCCGTCCCACCTGCCCTCCAATCCCTGCCCATTGCGTTATTCAAGTGGGTTACGCCTTGTGGCTTGAAGGAGTTAGAGCTCGCGACGTCCGTGGAGGTTATCCAGAGTGGTATTCGGCACAACGCGCCACTGTGCCTCGGCTGTGGGTCAGGGCCTCTTGGGTGGCATATGAGGGTCTCGTGGGATGCTCTTCAGGGTTCTCGTTGCGTTAGTCTCTCCCTCGGTCGAGTCTGGTATCTGATGTATCCTGAGCGCTCATGCGCGCCCTGCATTGGTTGCCCCGTCGTTCATTATGTGAATAGCAATGGGGGCCAGGCAGTGCGCGCGGGCGAGGGCGGAAAGAGCGCGTCGCCCCCCTCGACATTGGTTTCTCCTTCTCGGTCTGTCCACTCTTTTCCCGCTGCCTTCACCCTGCCTTTCTTCACCGTCCTTCTCCGAATATAGTGCCCGCGCTGGCAATGATCATAACATTATGTTGTCATCGTTCGTGCACACCCAGTCACGCTGATACAAACAAAACAAAAAAACGCAAAAAAAAAACAACAAAGCCCACGACATTTGTTCAGACATTTTTTGGCTATTTTATGTTGTGCAAGACGTGGGTAGGCTTAAGGGCCCCTGGGGACATTTGGTGTGTTTTCCAAGATCCCGCAGTCTAGCGGGTCACGTGCACCACGGGGCTAGAACGAATGTGAATATCTTCCAAAACGTTCCGGAACATTATGGCTCTGAGAATGCCGCGGCGCTCGAAACATCATCCATACTTTCCGGACTTCCGAGATCCCCGATTTAACTTCGCCCAGTGTTGTCGTCGTCTTGGCTTCGTCTTAGAATCGAAGCCCACGAGCCCCTGGAAGGAAGAGGGGCCGCGCCCGGGACAGAAGCCGGGGCCCTCATAAGCAAGTGCCGCCTCGGCGACGTCGCGTGGCCGATCGCCGCCAGCTGGTCGCCGCGCGGCGGCCCGCCGCGGCCGAGCCCCCCCCAGCCGGCGGGGTGGCTGCCGACCGCTGCCACGGCCGAGCACAGCGGCCGACAGCGGTGGCGGCGGCCGCGGTGGCGGCCGCGGTGGCGGCCGCGGTGGCGGCCGCGGCGACGTCCTGTGCAGTCCTGTGCAATCGGCCCGGAGGTCCAGCCCGTGAGTGGCCGAGGCGTGCGTGGAGGGCCCGTGGAGTGGCGCGCGCGCTTTCCAGACTGCCCGGGCTCAGCCTTGTAGTCGGCCGCTGCTGGTGCTGCCGTCCCCCAGTCTTCCGTTCGTCGCTGATCGCACTTTCAGCGGGCGGCGCGTCGAGAAAAGCAGGGGGCCGCGGGGTCTCTCGAACCCGGCCTGCCTGGTGCCTGGTGCCTTATGCCGGACAGCTCAAAGGCAGCGTGGGAAGCGCAAAGCAATTTCAGGCCAACCGCCAAACATGGTTTCCGTCTTGACTTGGTGATCGTTTTTGAATTCATTGTTTTGCCGATCGGCGCGGGCCCCCCCTCTCCCCTCCCCCCCTATGGAGTAGATCTTGGCTGTTTTTTTGGCGCCTGTTTCGAGCGGGTGGAGTCTCCCCCAGAGGCCGCACTGCTGCAAACAGTGGCAATCAGCAGAGGCCCAGAGCCAGACCCCCCCCTCCCCCCCCTTTCCGCCCAATGTCGAAACGCAGAATAAAAGAAAAAAAAAACGCTCACTTGGTCGAAGACACTTGGGGTCAGCAGGGCCCAGTGTAGCCATTTTACGCGATGCGGCATTTTTTGCGCGCCTTACGGCGGGCGGCGCGCCCTCCTGGACGGGCCGCCCGCCCTCGCGCCCCGCGCCGCCGGCAGGCGGTCCAAACGGGGGGGGGGGGGGGCTGGGGGGCGGGCGTTCTGGAGGCCACCTTGGCGGCAGCATTGGCCCGGTGGTTCCAGTGTGAGGCATGGGATCCTCGGGAGCGGAAAAGAGGGGGGTGATGACTAGGGGGGGGTGGATATCATGGCGCGGGCCATGATATTTCCCCAGATTTCATGGCGCCTCTTCTTATTTCATTACGTCCCTGGCCCCCCCGCTGGGCCGCGCACATGCCGCCGGTCATGATTTGCACCCCCCCCTCTTTGACGCCCCCCTCTTTGCCGCCCCCCAGATCCTGAGGGCAGGAATGGATCCAGGGGTGGATTTACATTGTTCGGGGCACCTCGTCCTTGGTCTGCACGAACGAGATGGGTATGGAAAGAATGGGTACACTGCCCAACAGCAGTTCTTGGGCATTTTGAACAGGACTCGCTGTCCGCGCCGCCGCAGCCTGTGTCCATTCGAGACAGAAGGCCGCCTGCCCGACAGCCGCCGCTGTTGGTTTGGGACAACATTTGTTGTTGGGCATTGTACATATTTTTCCGTACTCCAGACTTCGTAATAAAAGGGAGGGGGTCACAACCCTCCCAGACGAGAAGTTTTAGACCCCCCCAGACCATCCATGAAAGGGCGGCCCTTTGCCCAGACCCCCCCGAACCCTCTAAGACAGCTCAAATCAGACCCCCCCCCTCAAATGTGACCCCCCCTACTTTATTATGGAATCCGGAGTACCCATTTCGGGCGTCCAAACTTAGAACCCCATCCCCCAGGACACCATTTCTGAACCACCGCTGGGCGCCCGAGGCGCCCACGCACCGAGGGGGGCGCCCCCCGGCGGGGCCGCGAGCAGCCGCCCGCCGCAGACTTGGAGCGCCGCCGCGTCCGGCTGCTGCCGCCGCGGCCGAGGGCCGCCTGCCCCGGTGAGGAGGAGGAGGAGGAGGAGGAGGAGGAGGAGGAGGAGGAGGAGGAGGAGGAGGAGGGGCAGGAGGAGGAGGAGGAGGAGGAGGAGGAGGAGGAGGAGGAGGAGGAGGAGGAGGAGGAGGAGGAGGAGGCCGTCGGCACCCCGCCCTCGCCCCCAGGTGCCAGCGGCGGCGGCGGCGGCGGCGCCGTCTCCTCGGGGGCGGGGGCGGGCTCCGCCGAGGCGGCCGCGCCCACGTCGGGGGTCCACGCCGGCGGGGGTTTCACGGGCTTCGGGAGGGGGGAAAGAAGCAGACGCGATCTGTCGCCGATTCCCGGAGAAACAGGGGAAGTTCAGAGCGTGAATTACCTACCCCGCTATCGCTTCCAGGCAAAACCAAGTCATACCACGCGCCTCCTCGTCAAGCGGCCTGACCAGCAGGCCGTGGTTTGGCATCGCTTGGTATCTCTTGGAAGCGAGGGTGGTCAAAAGCGAGGTAGGTTTGTTTTGCCCCTAGAAGTGGAGGGGAGGGCGAGAGCCCAGAACACATGTGG
>CAUYUJ010016823.1:47500-70000 GCA_963575745.1 Prorocentrum cordatum | reverse complement strand
TGTTGCTGTCGGTGTTGTTGTCGTCGTTGTTGTTGTCGTTGTCGTTGTCGCTGTCGTCGTTGTCGTTGTCGTCGTCGTTGTCGTTGTCGTTCATGCTGATGTGGTTGTTGCTGTTGTTGCTGCTGTTGTTGTTGTTGCTGCAGTTGTTGTTGCTGTTGTCGTTGTCGTTGCCGTCGTTATTGTTGTTGCGGTGGTGGTGGTGGTGGTGGTGGTGGTGGTGGTGGTGGTGGTGGTTGTTGAACATTATTAATTCTAAAGAATAATTATTGTTGGGCCCCCTGGTGCGCGCCCCCCCCGCCGCGCCTAGGCCGCAGCCACGTTTTCATCATTTTCGTGAGGAAGCCTCAGGTAATTCGAGTTGATCAAGATCCGGCTGTTTTGTTGTAGTCCGTTTTCCCTTGCAAAAAACACTATAAAATGACATTTCTTGTTCAAATATAATCAAATTTCAAGAATCCCTTGCAACAAATAAGGTAAAGTGGACATTCGCGCGCGCAAGACGAAATCCTTCCAAAAGCTTAGTGTTCGGAGCGATTTTAACATAAAAACATCAAAAAACCAATGGTTTTTCAACAAAAAAATGTCAACATCTCATCCCGCGCGCTCTTGCGGATTCGTAGGAAACCCAACACTTTTTAAACATTTCTGTCAAACGGGCTTTTGCGAGCAACTTTTTCGAACTTCTGCGACAACGGTTGCGCACCTGCCAGGGCCATCATCCCTGTCAAATAATACCATGCGGGACACATTCGTTTTTTCTTCGCGCGCGCACGCCGAAATCTCCAAAAACCATTGGGTTCTGTGGGTGTGTACCCCACGCCAGTGTAGTAGCCACGGTCGTCCGCACGCCACGAAGTGAAGTGTCCCAACGTCATAGGGCGGGAAGCTGGGTTTGGGTGGTCGCGAAGAGTCGTTTGGATATTTGGTAGAGCTTGTAATGCCCCCCCACGAAGTGGGGGTATTGCCTGGTGTCGTATGAAAACCCTGGCACTGGGGAGAACACCACGCGTTCGGGTAAAATGATTGTTGTTGTTGTTGTTGTTGGTGTTGGTGTTGGTGTTGGTGTTGTGGTTGTTGTTGTTGTTGTTGTTGTTGTTGTTGTTGTTGTTGTTGTTGTTGTTGTTGTTGTTGCAGTTGTTGTTGCTGTTGCCGTTGTCGTTATCGTTGTTGTTGTTGGGTTGTGGTGGCTCTCGTGTTCTCTCGGGCGAGCGGCAACAGGGGCAACCAACGTCGAGGGATCGAGCATCGCAGGAGGGTGGCCCTTAATGGGGCCCTTGCATGGCTGCGACACTGCCGCCGCGGGCCGAAACAGGTGCAGGGCGCACGTTGCCGTTCACCCAGGGAGACGAGATCCGTGCACATGTCCGCTGCTCCCGGCCAGGCCCGCCCCCTGGCCCCAGGAGCGGTGTATTCGGGGGCCCCCAAACGGAGCGGTGACCACACCGTGTGGTTCGGGGTCGCCGCACGGTTTTGGGATTCGAGCCCCTCTCCGAGGACGTCTCGGGCGACAGGGGCCTCCGAGGTCCCAGAACCGTGCGTGGACGGACCGTGCGGGGAGGTCCCGGAGGGTTTCGAGGCCACCGCGCACGTTCTGTCACCGCACCGTTTCGGGACTCCAGGTGTGAGCGCCCGCCAGGCCCGGCCAGTGCGGCCTGTGCACCGCCCCTGGGCCCAGGGCTGGGCCTGGCCCGGAGCAGTGGGCATGTATGGTCCCGGGCTCCGGGCCCACGGGCCCCCCCCCCTCCCCCCCAGATGGTTTGGTCCTAGGGTTCCTCGGGCCCCCCCCCCCCCCCAAATGGTATGGTCCCAGAGACGACGACGACGACGACGACGACGACGACGACGACGTATGTATGGATCTCGTGCCCCTGGACCATGTATGGATCTCGTGCCCGTCGTCCCCCCCCCGGTGAGGGCCTCCCCGGCCAGCGAGCGCCCGCTCCCCCCTCCGAGCCCGGCTCCCGGCCCGCGAGGCCGCGCCGCCGCCGTGGAGCGCCCCCGCGGCCGAGTGGCCGCCGCCCGGCGACCGGCCGCGGAGGAAAAGCCTCCCCCTCCTTCTCTTCCCTCCTCCTCCTCCTCCTCCTCCTCCTCCTCCTCCTCCTCCCTCCTCCTCCTCCTCCTCCTTCCTCCTTCTCCACCTCCTCCTCCTCGTCCTCCTCCTCCTCCTCCTCCTCCTCCTCCTCCTCCTCCCCATCATCGAGGAGCCGCCGCCCGGCGCCCGGGCACCCTCCTGAAGGGAGTTGCCAGGCCTGCCGCCCCTGGCGGGGTCGGAGCACAGTGGGGGGCCCCTGCCAAGAAGCGCCTTGCTTCAGGAGCGAAAGAAGGACGTACATGTACATGAATCCGCGCTGGTTTCGAGAGTTCGCATTGCGCGAATGCTCGTATCGCGCGGCAGGTCTCGCGGGTCAAGGGGCCGTGTTCATGTACATAGCTGGGCGCGTACGTCCTTTGTGGGCTCCCTACTGCTGGCATCCGGGGTGCCCCCGGGGTTGTTCTTGGGTTCCGATGGTTTCTGCCGAGGGAGGCGTGGCGTTCCCACACCAGAGATCGATGGGCGTCTTGGGGTCTCAGGGTTTTGGGTTTCTTGTGGAAGGGTTCTTGTGGACTAGCCTCCACAGGAGATGGGGTCGCAGGATCGCGCCGCATCGTCGCTGCATCGCCGATGCGGGTCGATGTAGATGTCGATTTTCTCCACGCCGACGGCTCCGATGCATCGCCGACGTCGCCGATGCATCGGCGATGCATCGGCGATGTATCGCTGACGTCTCCGCGATGCAGCGTGATCCTCCGACCCCATCCACTCGGATCATTTAGGTGGCCTCTATGGATTGTTCCTGGGCCTCAGGGGAGCGTGGAGGTGTGTGAACTAACTCTCGGAGCCAGCGACGTTCAACACAGGCCCCCCCCTGAAGGTACATGCAAAAAAGTTCGTCGGAGGGTTCGAAGAACAGCGAACTGCATAAGCGTGACCCTTCGACGATCTTGTATGCAACTGCACAGGAAGAAGAACAACTGCATGAACATACACGCCGGTCGTTGAAAGTAGGCATTTTTGGATTCCCAGATCCCGGTCTACCATGTCAAGAATCGACATGCTTTTGCTGTGTTCTGCTATTCTCTGGGAGGACCTGGATCCAGTCCACTATATCCGCCTTCCTGCTTCATGCTTCCACCTGCTTCCTCCGACCGGCGTGTAAACTCTCGGCAGGCCGCGCGGATTCCTTGGAGCTGCGCTGGCCCCCCCCACACCCCGCGGCGTCTCCGGCGCCGCCCCTGGACGCGCTCCGAGCGCCGGGGACGGGGGTTCGGCGCGGGTCCAAGGTTGAGGCTGATGTTGATGCTGATGGTGATGCTGATGTTGATGCTGATGCTGATGCTGATGTTGATGCTGATGTTGATGTTGATGCAGCTGATGTTGATGTTGACGTTGATGCGGATGTTGTTGTTGGTGCAACTGTTTCTTCTTCCTCTGCAGGTGCATGCGAAGCTCGTCGGAGAGGCTGCCTGCTCGCAGTTCAGTTTGGGCGAGATTGGGCAAAGACCCCCACCTCGACCACAAGCGGGTCGGGGCCACTGCCGATGTCGAGAGGCGATTTGTCCGCCCATAGGGGGGGGTCCGTGGCTGTGGATGTCCCGCACAAATCGTCGGAGAGGGTCTGTGTATGCCTAGGCCTCCCATATGGGGTCGGAGCAGCTGCGGAGCCCGCTTTCTCGACGCACGCGTCGCCGATGCATCGCCGACGTCGCCAGTGCATCGCAGATGCATCGCCGATGCACCGGCGATGCGGTGGCGATGCGGCACGATCCTTCGGCCCCATCTGCTCGGACCACATCGGGGGGGGCCTCTACACGCCAGTCGTTGACAGTAATTAGGTTTAAGTCGGGCCTGTCCCTCTACAGGAGGAATGTTCAAAAATAATCAAAGCATACTATGGGGACTGAGTATGTTTAACAATTCTGGAGTATTTTTTGAATATTTTATGTTTTTCGTCGAAAATCCCCTGGTAGGGGGACAGGCCCGAACAGCACGCATTTCTGGATCCCCAGATCCCAATCTACCTCAAGCGCCTTCCTACATCAACGACCGATATGCCTCTGTTGTGTGTTGTTCTGCCTTTGGTGGGCCCGAACCCAATCTGCCTCAGCCGCCTTGCTGCTTCATGGTTCTACCTACTTCTTCCGACTGGCCTCTAAGCGTGTCCGTGCCTTAGCTGCCCTGAGGCGCACGTTTTGCCGTGCACAGAGCGTCCGTGGTCAACGCGTGCGTGTCGTGAGTCTTCGTGCGGAGCTCCGCATCACTGCGCCACGTGCTACGTGCTGCGTCCCGAGGCAGCTGCGGTCCGTGCATATCCTCTCGTCGCGCAGGCGAGCGCCGCCCCCCGCCGCCGCCGGCCTCGGGGGCGGGGCCGCGGCGCGCGCCGCGCGCGGAGGCCCCGCCCGCCGCTCGCCGCCGTCGCTTGCCGGCCGCCTCCCCGCCGTCGGCGACGAGAGCGCCGAGGGGCGGTCGGCCTCGTCGGCTCCGAGGAGAAGGAGGAGGAGGAGGAGGAGGAGGAGGAAGGAGAAGGAGGAGGAGGAGGAAGAAGAGGAGGCGGAGGGGGAGGCGGAGGAGGAGGCGGAGGGGGAGGAGGAGGAGGAGGAGGAGGAGGAGGAGGCCGCCCTTTCGCTGCCCCCGTCGGCCTTGTCGGCTACCGCCGCCCGGGGCGCGCCCGCGGCGCGGGGAGGCGGCCCGCGGTGGGCCAGCCGGCGGGCCCCAAGAGGGCCCCGCACTGTCAAGCAGTGGCGAAGCGTCCTGGCTTGCCTGTTGCCCTACCAAACACTGTTCTGAGAACTTTGTGTGTGGTTTCCACGAAGTGCTCTTGGAACATTTCTGGTTGGGACCGTCGTGTTTTAACGCATCGGGTTTATGTTCTAAGAACACTGTTTTGGTTCTGAGAACATGTCTGGGTTCTAAGAACATTCCGTGGTATGAGTTTAGGAATGCCGGGACGGTCGGTCCCTGCTCAAACTCGTCCGCTCCGTGGTGCCACCTTCCAGGGTCGGCGGAGCTGACCGGCAGGCCTTCGCAGCACTGTCCCCCAAGAGGGCTCCCAGACGGGCCCCAGAGGTCCGTAGACGTTCTCAGCACGGTGGGCTCATGCGGCGATGGCGCGCTGGCGACGACAGCGCAGGCGCGTTCAAGCTTGAAGTTTGCGACGCGGAAGCACCGAGGGACACGGTGACGCCATTGGTTCGACGGAATTCAACCTTGAACGATCGGGGCCGCGATCGATTCAAGGTTGAACGATGGACGCGGTATCAAAAACCTGTGCGCGTGCCGACGCCGCACGAACCTACCGTACTTTGAAATCGGGCCGGACGAAAGGGGGGATTGAGAAAGGGGGGGGTACGAAATCTGCTGCATGCAGCTGGTTTCGGCCCCACCGAGGGGCCCATGCCTCGATACATGGGCGCCTCCCGCCGCCTGGAGGCGCTGGGAAGATCAGCTGCGTGAGCTGACTCTCAACCTTCCCCTTTGCCATCCCCCCCTTTTGCCCGGCCCGGTGGAAGTTTGCCGCAAGCCGTGGCGCCGGAGGCACGGGGGCGCCCCTCCGAGAGAGAGCCGGCGGCGAGCGAGAGAGGGGGGGCCAAGCGAGACGGGGCGGGCCCTCTCGGAGGGCTCGGGAGCTCCCCCCCGGGCCTCCGGGACGTCTCCTGTGAGACTTCGCCGGGGACACGGGGAAGGCCTCTCGGAGGGCGCGGGGGCTTCGAGGAGCCCCGCCGCTTTCCGTGATCCGCACGAACGAAGCGGGCACGGCAAGAAAGGTTACAGTGCCCAACAGCGGATCCGGTGCATTTTGAGCAGGACTCGCTGTCCACGCCGCCGCGGCCCGCGTCCATGCGAGAGGAGGCCGCCTGCCCAACAGCGGCCGCTGTTGGTCTGGGACAGCATTTGCTGTTGGGCATTGTGCCCGTTTTTGCCGTACCCATTTCGTGCGTCCAAGCGTGAGGGCCTTCTCCTTCTCGTGTTCCCCCCCCGCGCTCGCCGCCGAGGTCGGGGGTGGGCCCCTGGGAGAACCGCCCCGCCCAGCCGGGTGCGGTCGGGCCTGCACCTCCGAGAGGCGGCGTGCTCTTTTTTTCCTTCCCTCCGCGGCGCCTTCGGCCCCCCTCGCGGGCTGGCGAAGCGTCCTCCTCGTTGTCGTCCTCCTCGTCGGCGTCCTCGTCGCGACCGGAAGTGCAGAGACCGCGCAGGACGGCGTCCTTCTTCGCTTCATTTCGGCCCCCCTGGGGCCGGCGAAGCGCCCTGCCTTGCCGATCGAAGACGCCTACGTTTCGGATCTAGCCAGGACCCCTGGTAAGTCGAATAACAAACAATCGCCTCAAAACAAGCTTTTGGCGCTTCGCGCGGATTTCTTGGATCTGCGCTGGGCGCCCTATGGGCCTCCTGGGAGCTTCCTGGGGCCCATTGGAGGCCTCATGGGGTGCTTTCTTGGGGCTCTTCGGGGCCTTGGGAGGTTCCTTGAGATGCCTTTTGGCGGTCTGAGGGCCTTCCTGGCCCGTCTGATGCCGTCGGACGCCGTCTTGGGAGTCTTCCTAGGCCGACTTGGGGCCCTCTTGAAGCGCTTCAGGGCCGTCTTGAAGGCCATCTCGGGCGTCATGGAATTGTCCTGGGCCCCCGTGGGGCCGTCTTGGGGGCCTCTTGGTCCGTCAGTGGGCCATCTCGGAGGCCTGTTGGGTGCTCTCGAGGCCATCTTGGTGGCCTCTGCAGCAGTGTTGGTTTGTCGCAAAGCCGAAGATGAGCAAACGCCAGAATCCTTCAAACACCTAAGAAACATTCATGATTTCGGCCTCGTCGGCTTCGTCGGCCTAGAAGATTTCTTGGAGGCTTTTTGTGGGCCTCTTGGACCGTCCTTGACCATCCCGAGGCCATCTCGGTCCGTTTTGGCCGCATTTTGGGCCGTCCTGAAGGCATATTGCGGCTATGTTGGGCCCTCTTGGGGGCATATTGGTAGTATTGGATCCCATCTTGAGCGCTTTCGGGGCCTTCTTCTTCCGTCTGTGGTCCCCCTTGGGGCCCTTTTTTGCGGGCCTCTTGGGCCGTCCAGGGGCCATCGTGAAGGCCGCTTGGGTGATCTTGGGGGCGATACTGGGAACCCTTGGTGCAGTCTTTGGCAGTCGGGAGACTGAAAATGAGCAGACGCCCGAACCTTGACTCAACAACCCAAGGACAGTCAATGATCGTGGCTTCTTCGGGCCTTCCTGGAGGACCTCTTGGAGGCCTATTGGTCTGTCTTGGGGGCCGTCTTGGGCCATCTGGAGGCTAACTTGGGCCGTCGTGGCTGCATCATGGGCCGTCTTGGAAACATGTTGCGTCCATCTTGGTCTCTCTTGGGGCCATCTTGGCCGTCTTGGGGCCAGCTTGAGCGTCCTGGGAGCCATCTGCAACTGTTTTGGGCCGTGTTAAGGGCCTCTGGGGTCGTCATGGTGCTATATCGAAGACCTCTTGGGCGCTCGTGGAGCGATTTTGGAGGCCTCTTGGGCCGTCGGAAGGCCGAACAAGACAAATACCAACGTTCGTAAAACCAAAAGAGCTGCGGATATTCAATGGGTTTGGCCTCTTCGGGACTTCCTGAAGCACCTGTTCGAGGCCTCTTGGGCTCCTCTTGAGCTTCTGGAGGCGTCCTGGGCCATCTTGAGGCCATGCCGGGCCTTCTTGTGTTCATCTTGGGCCCTCGAGTGCTCCCCGAAGGCCATCGAGTGCTCCCTGAAGGCCATCTTTGCCGTCTTGAAGACATCTTCGGACAGTCTCTGAGAGTTTGGCGTCCGGGCTCTTTCGGTATTCCATCTGGCGGGCTCAGGACAGGACTGCAAGGGACCCGAGGGCCCTCCCCCTCGTGCCTCGCGGCGCGGTGGCGGATCTCCCCGCAAAGACATGTGCTGATGAGCCTCTCGTGGCTTGGACCATTCCTGGCTGAGGCAGTCTTGTTCGAAAGCCGTTGGTGGTGCATGATAAGAACATTCCCGTGCACTTGCAGCGCTCTTTGGTTGTAGCTGGCCGATGCGGAACACTGGGACGGTCGGCCCCTGCTCCACGTGCTTGGGCTTCGGGGGCTGCGGAGCGCGGAGCTGGGCAGCAGCGCTTCCCTTGGGGAAGGGGGTCTGTAGGCGTGGGGCGGTGGATTGAAGGGAGGACGTCGGGGAGATGTGTCCCTGGCCCAGGGGTTCTCCAGTATGAAGCTGGCCTTCGGCCCATGCCACCACAGTGCCTGGGTCGTGGGTCGGAGTATTCATTGATGCTTCTTGGGGTCTCTTCGGAGTGATCTTGGGGGCGTCTGCCTGGGCAGTTTTGCGGCCTCTGTGGGGGCCTCCTGGTGGCCTCTGGGGGGCCTCTTCGGGGCCTTTTTGGACCTCCTGGGGGCCCCTCGGGGCCGAGAGCTCGACATGTCCACTCGGAGCCGTCTTTGGGGCCTCATGGGGCGGCCTTGGGCGCCTCTTGCGCCCGTTTTGGGGCCCTCTTGGAGGCCTCTTGGGCCCTCTTGGGGCGATCGTGGGGGCTCTAGGGCCGTCTGGGAGCGTCGGGGAGCCGAAAAGGTGAGAACGCCACAAACGTTCAAACACTAACACAACCACGAACAGAAATTTATGATTTTGGCAACTTGGGGCCCTCTTGGACCTTCTTGGAGGCCTCTTGGAGGCCTCCAAAAGGCCTTTTGGAGGCCTCTTGGGGTGTCTTGGATGCCTTTTGGACCTTCTGAGGGCCATCTTGAGCGTCTTGTAGCCGCCGTTCAGCGACCTGGGGCCCTCTCGGACTGTGTCGAGGGCCCTCTTGTCGAGGGCCCTCCTGGCCCGTCTCGGGGCGTGCTCTCGGGCCCGAAACGGTCACGCGACGAGCTCGAGGGCTCGCGAAGGCCCGGGAGGTCTGTGCGTCTGGGCTCCGGGCCCCCTTGGAAAGCCTCCCCCAGGGAGTGCTCCGGGCACCCGGCAGAGGGCCTGAGGACGCGCCCGCTCGGTGCGCAGCGGCACGGTGGCGGACCTCGAGGGATCCAGGAGGGGAAACAACACACACAGAGAGACATAATCCATCGTCGACTCCCAGGAAAACATGAGAAACAATGGGAAGTGGGGGGAGGGCAGAAGCCGTTGAAAATGCAGGAACATGTGGGGAATCCTGTCACTTGTGTCTATCTATCTGTGTTTCCCAGGGCCCCTCCAAGGGAGGCGCACGCGACGTCCAGAGCACCCCTCCCCGCAGGACCCGCCCATGCGCTCCCTCGAGGCCACCGCCGCGGAGGGCGCCTACATAGACGACGAGGACCGCCCCGCCGCCGGTCGCCGTCGTCGCCTTCGGCCGCCCTTTGCGCGCCCGCGGATCGCCGACGGGGGCCCGGCGGCCCCACTACGCCCAGGAGGGTGCGGCTTCATTGCCGGGGGCCCACAGCCAAGACGCTGAGACAAGGACCGCTTTGGGTTCGGAAGGGGCTCGGGGGTTTGGGTCGTGCCTCAGATCTCCGTCGCGGGATCTGTTTGTGGCCCAGGCCCGCCGTGGCCGGAAGAGCCCCTTCGTTCCTCATCTGGCGTTCCTCCTTGTAGCACCTCGACTGTAGTGCGGCTCTCTTGGCGATGTCTTGCTGATGCCAGGTCGATGCTGCTCCCCCTGTGCCAGACCCCCCCCCATTGTTGCCACTCAGTGGGGGCGGGAGAGTGGGGAAGAGCGGGGAAGAGGAGGCGCCCCGCTTCCTCCTCTCCCCGCAGTCCAGCGTGGGCGACGCGAAGAGAAGCGCGGTTCGTGCCCCTCCCTCGCCGCGCGCAGCGTTTTTGCGATTGCCAATGTCAGGGGCATCACCGTCCATTTCGGTCCAATCGATTCCATCCGGTTCGATGCCAATCCATTCTTGCCGGCCTCATCCGGTTCGATTCCGATATCTCGACGATCCGATTCGGCCCGACGCCCGAGTGGCTTGGACGGGGCTAGGATGAGGATAGATCCGTTCCAGAGCGTCCCTGAACGCCCTCAGAGCGTTCGGAACGACGCTCTGAGAGGGCCGCGGCGCCAGAGACGTCCTCCTGAGCCGCGGGCTTTCAGAGATTCCTGATTTATGTCCTCACCCAATGTTATCCTTCTCCTCCTCCTTGACGGCACTCGCGTGTTCTCTGAGTGGCAACAGCACCGCCTCTTCCAGGCGCAGTCGAAGGATTGTGAGCCTGCCCCTGCCACTCTATCGCGAGTTGTTTTCCCGTAGCCTGTAGCAGGACACGGCCTCTGTGCCGATCGGGAGTACCGTACCGTACCTCCTCCTCCTCCTGGCCTCGCCTTACGATGCCCAGGTGGCGCTCCCGTGCCGATGCCGTGGGATCCCTCGGCAGCTCCCGCACGTCCCGAGGAGGGCTCGCCGTCGCTGCCGCCGCGCCTGCTTTCCCGCTCGGGGCAGGGTGGCCGCCTGCCCAGCGGCTGGCAGCCTGTCGGTCCTGGGCACGGCACGCAACGAGCTCGTGCCTGCCCCGCGGCGGCAGCGAGCGCGCGGCGCGGCGGCCCGGGGCAGCGGGCGGGGTCGCTGCGGTGCGAACTCACATACGTGTTCTGTGGCAGCGCGGCGGCGGCAGTCCGCGCGCGCGGGCGGGCACGCCGGGCGACGGCACTGCGATTGGTCCGGGTAGGAGGGCGGGGAGGAGAGGAGCGGCCGCGGGGGGAGAGGAGGGGGAAGCAGTGCGCTCCCGCCAGCGGGGACCGCGGCGAGACGCCCGCGGCGGCCAGGCCGGTGCTGTACCTCGCCACCCCACCCACCAATCCACCCCAACCCAACCCGAAGGCCCAAATTTATCTTCGATTTCCAGTGGGGGGGGGGTCGGGGAACATTGAAAAATCGCATGGAATCCGTACCCCCCCCCCCCAACCCAAAAATCGGGTCAAATTCGGGTCTTCGGGTTGGGCTGGGGTGGTCTGGTAGATAGTCAGTACCCCTGGCAGCGGACACGGGGCGGCGTCGCGACGGGGCCAACCCACACGGGCGAGAGGGGAGCGAGCGGAGGACGGCGGCCGCGGAGAAGGGTCAGTGTCGTTTCGCCGATCTCTATCCCCCAAGAGCCCATGCCCGTCCCGAGCCCCGCCAGCCCACCACCGCAGTCGGGTGTGTGCCCCCCGAGACCCGCAGGGAACAGCCCATTCTCCCATCTAGGGACAGCCCATATCCCCATCTAGGGGCGTAGTAAATCGGCCAATGGGGCCAAGACGACGCCAGTGGGGATAGGGATCGGTTGAGCGATTCAGGTGGGCCGATTTTCCATCACCACCGTAACAGGTATGAGATGGATGCTGCTGCTGCTGATGACGATGCTGATGACGATCATGATAGTGATGCTGATGCTGATGCCGATGCTGACGACGATGATGATGATGGTGATGATGATGGTGGTGATGGTGGTGGTGGTGACGATGATGATGGTGGAGGTGGTGGTGGTGATGGTGATGATGATGCTGCTGCTGATGATGATGAGGATGATTGTAACGGTGATGGTGATGGTGATGTTGGTAATGACGGTGATGCTGCTGATGATGATGATGGTGATGATGATGCTGGTGGTGGTGGTGATGATGATGACGTGGAGGAGGACCACCAGTGCGAACCCAAACCTCATCGAAGACGTTGATATACCCTCCTTCAAAAATCCCTTTCATAGACTCCTACAAGAAGTCATATCCACTGGGAATTTGCCCTTGGGGGGGCAGCCGTGTAAACTTTTTGAAGCGTACCCAAACACCTTCTCGGGACTTACACGCCACGAGTTAACCTCACTGTTACTTCTCGGCGATCCGGAATCGTTCCAGAAGGCCATTCCTGGGATATCGACACCGCGAGTCAACGTAACTCTTGCGCCCTGGCAATCCTGACACGTTCCCAACACACAACTTCTGGTACGTTGACCATGAGAACCAGTGATACTCTTGCAACTGCTGAAAGCGAATGTGCGCGGAGCTAAGGCGATAGCCACCTTGTCGAACAGGAACCGCCCTCAATCCGTGAAGCTCTTGCACTAGTTAGAAATAATGTGCGCGGCGCTCAGGCGAGAGTCATCTTTTGAAAACGACCCGTCCTCAACCTGTGAAATTCTTTCAACGTTTCGAAACGAATGTGCGCGTCGCTACGGCGAAAGCCACATCTTACCAACCACCCGCCCTCAATCCGTGAACCTATTGCACATCTTTAAAATTAACGTGCGCGGCGCGAAGGCGAACACAACATTTCGAAAATCGCCTGCACTCTATCTGTCAAGCTGTCATCAACGTTTAAGCATCAGGGTCATAAGTGGTGAGGAAGTCTCAGGCGAAACGCCCGGCCGGCCCTTTCGATCCGCCTCGGGGTGCTACAGGGAGGAGTGTCCAGAAGGAAAATGATTGGAGGAGGAGGAGGAGGCAGAAGAGGAGGATGAGCATGAGGCGGAGGAGGAGGAGGAGGAGGAGGAGGAGGAGGAGGAGGAGGAGGAAGAGGCGGAGGCGGAGGAGGAGGAGGAAGAGGAGGAGAATTGGACGCCTGAGTGATGGCGAGCTGTAGGCAGCGTCGCCGCCGCAGGACGGCCCTGGCGGCTGCCCGCCCGCGCCGCGGCCCCTCGGCGGCGGCGGCGGCGCGGCGGGCGACCTCGAGGCGGGCACCGCGCCGCGCGTCGGGCGGCCGGCGGCCGCGGCGTGTGGCTGCGGCGGGCATCCCCTGGCCAACGTCGCCGATGCTGCGGCGATTTACTGGCCATGCATCGGCGATGCGGCGCCAGCCTTCGACCCCACCTAGTCGGACCTCATGCAGGAGGCCTCCAAGTTTTCGTCATGACCGAAGATCATGTTTCGAAGAAGAAGAACCACGTAAACCAAAACTTTGGCGCTCCGCGCGGGTTTCTCGGATCCGCGCTGGACCCCTCTGGCGGCGCCTCCCGTGCCGCCCCTGGCAGCTCCGCGCGCCAGGGAGGGGGTTCCAGGGCCGATCCGAGAGATCCGCGCGGACCCCCGCGTTTTTGTGTTTATGTCATTCTTCGTTCCCCTCAACTTGGCACCGCTTGAACGTGTGTATTCTTGTTTCTCCAGACCTACTCGGAGCCCGTGTAGATGGGCTCGGAGGATCGCGCTGCATCGTCGATCCATCGGCCATGCATCAGCGATGCTGCTCGATGCGGGCTCAATTTTCTCCACGCCGACGTGGCCGATGCATCGCCGACGTCGCCAGTGCATGGCCGATGCATCGGCGATAGATCGGCGATGCTTCGCCGATATATCAGCGATGCGGCGAGATACTCCGACTCCATCTGCTCGGACTCCATCTCGGAGGCCCTTTATTTATGGTGGGGGCCCATCGAGGAGCATCAAGGATCACCTTGCGGAGAAGTTGCGCACGCCATCGAAACACGCACAGGGCATGGACGCCCGAGGGATGGCAAGACGCTGCGTTAGCATACACTGTCGGTGCTCCGCGCGGATTTCTTGGAGTCGGCGCTGGACCGTTCCGGGCGACGCCTCGGGCGCCGCCCCTGGCGCGCTCCGCGCGCCAGGGAGAGGGTCCAGCGCAGCTCTGAGAAATCCGCGTGGACTTCCAACAATTGATGCTTGTGCAGCGCTTCTTCTAGCCTCTGACGCCAGCCTCTGAGAGCGCGTAACGGCGGCCTTCGGTGGCCGCCGCGCCCGTCATGCTGGCGCGCAAAGGGCATCCCTGGGCGCGTATGGCGAGGCACTGCCCGATGGCGTGCCTTGGACACGAACTGCGCGACGGGGCGCACCTGCAGCGGCGCCACCGGGACGTGTGGCGTCCCTTGTGTTGGCGCCTCGCGAGCCGAAGGCCGGGTGCCGACTCGCTCACGACGACCGCCCGATGGCACACGAACTGCGCGACGGGGCGCACCTGCAGCGGCGCCACCGGGACGTGTGGCGTCCCTTGTGTTGGCGCCTCGCGAGCCGAAGGCCGGGTGCCGACTCGCTCACGACGACCGA
Organism: Prorocentrum cordatum; assembly: GCA_963575745.1. Lineage (NCBI taxonomy): Eukaryota > Dinophyceae > Prorocentrales > Prorocentraceae > Prorocentrum > Prorocentrum cordatum. Next base: position 56,058 of record CAUYUJ010016823.1, on the reverse strand, counting down.
CACCGCCGATATGAAACCTCCCAGATGTCATGAGCCCACCTGCTGTTGTCATCCCATCCCCTGGCCCCCCGTTCTCGGCGGCGGGCCCTGGTGGGAAGCGAGAAGGAGCGGGCCGCCGCAGAGGGCTCGGGAGCCCCCCGGCCGTCTGAGCAGCAGTTCGAAGCCCCTCGGAAGGCAGCGACAACTTTTCAGGCGGCCCGAGGGCTTTTGAGCAGCCCCGCCGCCTTCTGCGAAGGGCCTCGGGCCGATGGACTGTCCGAGGGAAGGCCCCAGGCTCTGCCTGGGGACTGAGTCGGGCCTGTCCCTCTACAGGAGGAGTTGTCAAAAAAACAGCCGCAAGATAGTCAGGGATTTTTTGTTGATATATGTATATGTATATGTATATATATATATATATATATATATATATATATATATCCGTAAGGGCTTCGCCCCCTGCCGCCGGCCCCCTCTCTCGGAGAATGGGCCATGGAAGAGCTAAGTCATGAGGCCTTGGCGCTGTCGTGAAGCAGTATCGAAACTTCATGCGAAGCCGATTCGCAATCAGCAAAACCAACTGATCACAAGAGGGGTTACCACACCTGGCGATTGGTAAGACGTGTATGGTTTACGGGCTTGGTTACCACACCTTGCGATTAAAGGACCGAGGGAGTTCTCGCAATTTGGGTTACCACGCCTTGCGATGGATGTGCGTGAAGGGTGGCACCGAATTTCAGGAATGTGGCAAATCCCCTGTGTTTTTGGACCCTGACCCCGCGGATCTGCATGAGGGGTGGCACCGAATTTCAGACATGTGGCAAATTCCTGTGTTTTTGGACCCTGACCCCGCCGATCTGTGTGAGGGGTGTCGATTTCGACCCCCCCCAGCAATTCAGACAACGCGCCCAGGAGGTGCTAAATATCTCGTTTGGGCCTCCCCCCCCTCGCGCGATCAATCAACTAGTTACAGTAACCAGCAAGAAGCAGAACTGTAACACTGGAAACTACAAGCTACAACTGGTACAGGAAACTGCGAACCTCGCGCCTACAGCCTGGTGGCCCCACAAGGGGGCCGGCGGATATATATATATATATATATATATATATATATAAACAAAACAATTATCTAATAAAACCATGTTTGAGCATCTTTGGCGTTTGCTCTGAGTATTTTCAATGTTTCGCCCAGTAGGGGGACAGGCCCGACCTGAGCCTCGGGGGCTGTTCGAGGGAGAGCCCCAGGCTCTACCAGGACCGCCTCCCGACGGACCCGCGCCCTTGCTGCCAGTCGTCCCAGCGGCGGCTGGCCCGTGCGCGCCAGCGGCGTGCCGAGGAGGCGGCGGCGGCGGCGTCGGTGCCTGCGGCGGCTGCCACGTCGACGACGCCTGTGGCAGCGACGGCTGGGAGGAGGGGGAGGAGGAGGAGGAGGAGGAGGAGGAGGAGGAGGAGGAGGAGGAGGATGTGGAGGATGAGAAGCAGGAGGAGGAGGAGAAGGAACGAGGCGGCACCGGCCGCATTTCGGGGGGGCACCTCCCCCGATCCATGAATTTGGCGACCGCGCGCAGAGTCCATGGATCGCTAATCCATGTTTGCGCGCCCCCGAATGGAACGTTCGGATGGAGCTCCGCTCGGAGGTCAGATTCTGACTTACTCCTGGTCCGGAGTCCCGCCGTAGTCCGGCTTGGTCTGGCCTGGTCCCGCTGAATCCGGCTCAATCCCGCCGAATCCGCGGCCTAATCTGGCGCAGCAGCCCCCCTATGGGGCATTAGCTCTCCCTGAATCTTTTCGACAACCACCTCACAGTAGTTGCCTCCTAGTGAACGGTCCGCGCGTTATCGCCGTGACTCGTGGGCCTCCCAGACGCAGGGCTGATTTCGATTCCACCAGATCGATTCGAGTCGATTTCGGTGACTTCCGATTCCGATCCGATGCGATTTCGGATTCCGATCTGGGCTCCGATGTCTCATATGAGGCCTACTACCCTGCCCACGTCCGCCGATTGGACTTTTCCCGACCCAGCTGCCGGTTTCCACCGATCCGATTCATGTCGATCGCCGATCCGACTTATCGATTCGTTGGCCTCTCAGATTCGGCAGCGAGCCCAGGGGGAAATGAGAAAGAGAAGGCCTTCTCAGCAGGCTCGGAAGCCCCATGGCCTTCAGATAAGTTGTTCCTAAGCCCTCCCAGAAGACACGGACGACTTTGTGGAATGCGGGAGGGCTTCCGAGAAGCCCCGCCGCCTTCTGAGAACGCCTTCTGCCTCTCATTTCCCCCCTCGCTCGCCGCCGACTGGTGGCCTGGCCGACATGGAGTGATCCGCGCGTTATCGCCGTGACTCACGAGCCTCTCCGAGGGGTCCGCGTTGGCAGGTGGGGTCGGGGAGGCCGCGCCGCATCGTCCGAGACATCGGCCACGCGGCTCGATGCGGAGCCCGATGTTCTCCACGCCGAGGGCGCCAGTGCATCGCCAGCGTCGCCGATGCTGCGGCGATTCACTGGCGATGCATCGGTGATGCGACGCCAGCCTTCGACCCCACCTAGTCGGCCCTCATGTAGGAGGCCTCCAACTGTTCGTCATGACCGAAGGGCCTGTTTCGAAGAAGGATAATCACATAAACATACACTTTTGGCGCTCAGCGCGGATTTCTTGGATCCGCGCCTGGGCCCCCCGGCGGCGCCGGAGGCGCCGCCCCTGGCGCGCTCCGCGCGCCAGGGAGGGGGGTCCAGTGCGAATCCAAGAAATTCGCGCGGAGCGCCAACAGTTTATGTTTATGTGTTTTCTTCCTCTAGAAGAGCATGCTTCCGTTCTCATCTGGCGCGTCACGGCCCCCCCTCTTCCTTGGGTGACGGTAGCGATCGTACCTGGGTAGGCTGGGACCCCCCCCCGCACATGCGTGTGCTCGTGCGCACGCGTGCTGCGGCGATCGTAGCGCACCCTCGCTCCGATGTGCCCAAACCCCGCCCCAGCGGTCCTGTTTTTTGGGGGGCCACATGCGAACCCGACCCCTACAGTAGGGGCGCGTGCCAAGAAACCAGTTGGATTTTGCCAGGGTGCCCTGGGTTTCTTGGACTTCGGAGGGTCCCCAATACGATCTGGATGATTTTCGATCGATAAATTTGGATTTTCATTGAACAAATCGCGGATTTCAGGGTTGGGTTTCTTGCGGAGGTTTCTTGTGGCCGAGCCCCCACTGTACCCCCCACGATTTCTGAGGGGGAGGGTGGGGTTCACCTCGCTCGTGAGCGCCCGAACGCAGCGAACCCCGCCCTCCTTCCTTCAAAATCGTGGGGGTAGGGGCAGGGTTCGCATGTGGCCCCCATAGATCTCATGGGGGTATTCGAGGAGAACGGGCATCAGACCCCAGAGGTGTCCACGGGACCAGCTCTTCATCCCGATTCGCTCTTGGACGGTCCTCCGGCAGGTAGACCGCCCTGTGGGTCCGAAACGAGCGAAACAATTCCATGGCCGCTTTACCTCAGGACTTGTTTCCTTCATGCTAGAAAGTTCGGAAAGCCGCGACCGTTCCAGGTTAAACGATCCACAAGGCTTCAGGATCCAACACCGACCTCGTCACGACACGTGCCGTACAGTGGGGATGCGCCTCAAGAAACCATATGCGTTTTTTCATGGCGTGTCGGCCCACACGCTTGCAAGTTTTAAGGCGCGTCGTCGATGTCAACCAGGTTCCAGGCAAGTCCCTTCTGACTTCAGGTTGCGATGAGAAGCCTGAGGGACGGGCGTAATAGTTTTAGTGGAGTGTTACGTGCGACACGGGTTGGCTCGCTCCTACATGCTAGTGTCCAGGCTGCCTCTCGCGTTCTGCGAGCGCTAGGGATCCTTGGCAGCAACTTTGCACTGTATACATTGCGCATGTGCACTCGCGAGTGACGCTGTTGCGGCAACAATATCGCTAACGCGTCGAGCCGCACTAGAGGCGATGCTGCCAGGAGCACAAGCTTGGACGTCGTCTCTGAGTGTACAGCGTTCCCTTGGTGTGTCACTTTTCACGACCAGGCTCTTGGCAGATCACGGCAGCTAGCTGTTCTGGCGCGTCCCCCCCCCAAACAAAACACCAGATGCGCTACGTCAGGATACCCTGGGCCCGGGCCTGGGCTTCTTCGCTCCGCGCGCTACTTGGTGACTCCCAGCGGCCGTGGAAGGAGCTGCTGCGTTCAGGTTGCTCTGGCTTCTCATCAGGTGCACCGCCGCGCGCGGGTTTTCAACGTTGGGTTTCTTGCGACTGCGCCCGCACTGTATCTTATAGACGCGCGAAGCTGTCAGTAAGTTGTATCTCTTCAGTTAGTGAGATTATTCTGTCCCCTCAGCCGTTGCCGCCTGGGTTGTGGCTGACAAGTTCGTGCGCTCTCGTGGACGGCACTCCAGCGATGTCAGTCGTCTTCGTAGACACCCAAAACAGCCAATCCAGACCAGTCACCACGCTTCTGCAATCACCACGCCCGAGATTTCCCTCTGTTCCCCCTTGAGCTTGATGCCCGGTCTGTGCCGACCAGTTAGCGCGCTCTGCTGCTCCTGCTCTCTGGCGCGCCTGGGAGGGTTGGTGAGGACCAGTGTGTGTGTGTGGGTGGGAGAAGATCCTGAGATCCGACGTTGCAAAACATGCAACATCGCAACAGATCACGCCCAGAGCCCCGGGCCCCGTCCTTCTGCGCCATCTCGCAAGCCGCCTCGATCCGTGAGGGTCCCAGGCCCCGGGGCCCGGAATTGAGCGACGGCGCCCGCTGTGAAGAAACTGCAGCGCCAGGATCTCAGGGGACGTCATGGCCGGGGCCGTGGCCTCTCCCACATTCAAGCAGCGGCGAAGCGTCCTGGCTCGCCTGTAGCCCTGACAACCAATGTTCTAATAACCTTTTTGTGGCTCCCACGAAATGCTCTCAGAACAGTTCTGGCTGGGACTGGCTCGTTGTATCACACCGGGCTGCTGTTCTGAGACCATGGTTCCTGCTCTTATCGAACATTTTGGGGCTCTGAGAGCATGTCGTGGTAGGGCTGTAGGAATGCCGGGGCGGCCGGTCCCCGCTCGCCCACCTGCCGTGGCCCCCCTCCGGGAGTCCCGAGCCCGCCCCGCCCGAGGCCCCGCCCGCGCCCTTCGGGGGAGGGGCCCCGACGGGAGCCTCTGCGCCCGTGCCGCCCCGTCTGTGTGCAGCCAGCCCGCAGGGGATCTGGGGAAGGGTGGGCGAGCGAGGGCTCCCAGGAGGGCGCGAAGTGGTTCGCGCCTCGCGCTCCGCGGTCCTCGTTCCTTCTCCCCCTCCTCCTCGTCCTCCTGCCCTCCCTCTGGGGGGGCGGCGCGAGAGCGCGAAGTCGTTCGCACTTCGCGCTTCGCGCAGCGCGAAGCGCGAAGTTGGGAGCCCCAGATAGGAAGGATGGGCAATCTTCCCAACCCAGACATGACCGCGTCGTGAAAAAGTCAAGACGGCCGGTTTTCGGCCGTTCTCGGCCTCGGCAGGCCTTCGCTGGGCCTCGGGGCCGTCAACAAGACTATTCGGGATGGGAAACCGCTCACGGGGAGAGGGTCGGGACCTCCAGGGGCCCTGCATTGAAAAGATGAGGACGTCGCAGGTCTGGGACGGGTACCCTGGCATCCTCGCCCCTTCGGCCCGTCCTCAGCGACGTTCGCTTTGCCAGTCTCGTGCGACAATTGCCAGCGCGGCCCTCCGAGACCCTCGCATCCTTACCGCGCAGCCCAGTGGTGCGGGTGGACCGTGCCCGCTGGTGTAGGCGCCGCCGCCTGCCAACCCCTCTTGGCCGGCGGCGGCTCCCCGGCGACTCGGGTGTGCTCACACGGGCCCCATGCCTGCGCGGAGGGCGTCGGGCGGGTGCTGATGGGGCGGTGGCCTCCGTTGGGGAGTGAAAACGAGGGCCGTGGCCTCCGTTGGGGGAGTGAAGGCGAGGGCCGTGGAGGGACACCGTAAATGGCTCCTTTTTGAGGCGAGCGGGGGCAGAAGGGGGGCCCTCCAGGGCTTCTTTGCTTCGCCCCCCATGTAGGTCACCTCCCATGTCCACCCGTCCAGGGTGAGGGGGGAGGGGGGGCGCTGGAGGAGGAGGAGGAGGGGCGGCCAGGGAGGGGGAGGAGGAGGAGGAGGAGGAGGAGGAGAGGAGGAGGAGGAGGAGGAGGAGGAGGAGGAGGGGGGGGGGGGGGGAGGAGGAGAAAGAGGAGGAATAGGAGGAGGAGGAGGAGGAGGAGGAGGAGAGGAGGAGGAGGAGGAGGAGGAGGGAGGAGGGAGGAGGCCAGGGAGGGGTGAAAGAGTGAAGGGAGGAGGCCCGCCCGTGCCACCCCTCTCCCCCCTGCGGATGACCCCCCGGGATGTCCCCTGGGCCCTCTCCTCCTCCTGCTCCTCCTCCTCCTCCTCCTCCTCCTCCTCCTCCCTCACCTCCTCTCCTCCTCTCCTCCGCCTCCTCCTCCTCCTCCTCCTCCTCCTCCTCCTCCTCCTCCTCCTCCTCCTCCTCCTCCTCCTCCTCCTCCTCCTCCCCCCGGGGTGTCCCCTCGGGACCAAAGTTCAGACTTCCAGGGGCTCACGCAGCGGACATGCTCCAGGACTCCCGGACAGTCAACAAATGAGCCGGGGTGAAGAGCCGGCCTGGGGCAAACACACACCTTGACCGCTTCGTGAGCCTCGGGACGAGGGTCAGGTCAATGCAAGCGGGGGGTCAACCAGAACGCCGGATGTTGCAGGATAGCCTGCAGAGCCAGGGTGGCACGGACCGGGGCTTGCGCGCAGGTCTGTGCGTCCCCGACCGCCGCGGGTCATGTGGAGGTCCGGGCACTGCCAGCTGTAAGCCGGACCTGTCCCCCAGCAGGAGGAATCTTTAAGAATAGTCAACACATAGTCTGGGCACGACTTTTAGCATTATGTTTTTGACTATTTTTGAGTGTTGCTTCGTTTTTTGATTATACGGGAAATCATCCAAAATCCGCCTGTAGGGGGACATGCCCGACCCAACGCCAGCCGCCAACCGTCGCCAGGCCGCGGCTGCGGCGGGGGACGACGTGGCGCTGCCGTGGGACGCGCCGCTGCCGCCGCCCGCGCCGCCGAAGCCCCCGCTGCTGCAGAACGGCCTCGCCGAAGGCCGGCCTGGGAGTTCGCCGCCGCCGCCGCCGCTCGCCGTCCTCGCGGCGCCCGCCGCCAGCGTCTTCGCCGTCGCCGTCGTTGCCGTGCCGCGCATCGTCCGCGCCATGCTCGTCGTCGTCGTCGTCGTCGGGGGTCCACGTCTGCCGGGGAGGAGGAGTGGAGGGTCGAGGCTTCTGGAGGCTCAGGAGGCTCATCGGCCTCCTGTGGGCTTCCCTGTCCCCACGCCCAGGTCAGCCTCGAACGTATGCTCGGAGCGCGCGACGGCGACGGCCGCTTCTATCGGCCGTCCCCGTCGCCATCGAGGTTTTCTGGCGTGGCGCCGTCGTCCTGATCGTCGCCCTCGCCCTCGCCGTCGTCGCCGTCGTCGTCCCCAGACTCCTCGCGCGGTGACCAAGTCATGGTGGAAGGCTTTTGCCAGTATTTGGCCTCTGAGGGGCCCTTGTTGGGCCCCACGGGGATGAGAGCTGGGCTCGGGGAAAGGTCCAGGCTTCGGGACTCCGCCTTCTGAAGAAGCCGCAACGTCGGAGGTCTGGGCCGTCGGCGAGGAGTCGCCCGACGCACCGCATGTGGGATGGCGGTGAAGGAATGCACGGGGCGTCCGTCACGCAGCAGCTCTGCGCCACGAATCGGAAGTCGGGTTCTATGTCTACTGGTGGGCGTCGTCGTCGTCACAGAGATTATCGGATCGTCTCCTCCAACGTCTCGCCCAGCGGAAGGAAATGCTCTCTTGATCGTTCTCCTTCGTGTCTTCGCCTCTGGATCAACTTCTGGTCCCGTCGCCCAGTCTGCCCTCTCGACCGCGCTGGGCGTACGCCAGCGTCGTGTCCGAGCAGGCTGCTCTCCTCACTGCCGTCCCGCGTCCCCCGCCCGCGTCCATCGTCGTTCGTCGCCGGCCGTCGGCCACGAGATCGACGGCGACGACGAGCCGCCCGACGCCCCCGCCGACCCGCCGAGGCGGCCTCCCCGAGCGGCAGGAGCAGCCGCCGCCGCAGCGGCGGCCGCTCCAGGCCTGGCCGCCAGCCTCAGGAGAAGAAAATTACCAGTGAATCGTCGCTTCTCCAGAACTTCTGGGAACATGCTAGCACGTGGGGGGGAAGACGAACACCCAGATTGATAGGGGAACATCTGGGGAATCTCTTTCTTTGTGTGCATTTCGTTTCACGACCCCTCCTTTTTCCTCGCTCCAGGACGTGGGCAGCAGGCGGTCGGAGGGGGGAGTCTCTGGAGCGAAAGGCTGGTCAGAGAAGGTGCGCGTCACAGAAGGGGTCGGTTAGGCTTACGTCGGGCATGACCACTCGCAGGAGGAGTATTCAAGTATAGTAAACAATGGTCTGGGGACGATTGTTGGACCATGTTTGTGTATTTGTTAACTCTTCTTTCTTTTTCTCCCGAATCCGCCTCTAGGAGGACATGCCCGCCCGTAAGGTCAGGCCTTGTCCGAGGGAGTATGAGGATGAGGAAGAGGAGGAGGAGGAGGAGGAGGAGGAGGAG